>JASFDE010000016.1:0-151501 GCA_036937135.1 Nidula niveotomentosa
GAGAGCGTTATGTTTCGCGCGGGGAGTGTAACTTGGGGTTTAACGGAAGTGGAGAGGGTCAAGGTCACTGGGCCGCCTATACCCTGGGAGGCGACGCCCTCGGCCATTATTGCAGAGACCATGGCAGTGGAAGTGTGTTCGAGCGTATGTAGTGCATCTGTAGGAGCCTTTGCGGTCTATTTTACGATTAGAGAAGTCAGTACAGATGAGTTTTTAGAGAAGGATGAGATGCATACGGCAAGAGTTCCTGAATTTGGAGGCTTGATGCCGCCCTTTGTAATGGCGTCCCACATTGATGGGCCAGGGATATCATCGTCGTTCCAGAGAATTGTGAATAACGGCGAATCCCATCGCACCATAGAGGAGGGTTCTTCGTAGCGCACGAGAAGATTTTCAAGTCTACGAGATTAAATGAGCCAGAATAAAATGCAGGAGTGAAGTTTTCTTACGTTTCGGGTTTGTATCGTTGACCCTCCGGCTGCTTCGAGTTCCATTCTCGACAGAGATCAGGCGTAGCGACAACGAATACCTACTTTTGCAGGAGGAAACGTCGAGTCAGCAATCTTCTTTGACTGAAAAACCTCAGTATTACGCACCGTAGCCACGCGAAGCTTCATCTCTCGTGCAGCACAGTACATCTGGTACCGGAAACCCTTGATATAGTTCAACGCGTCGACTATCAAGATTGTATCGCTCGACATTTGCCTCTGCATAGCCGTGAAGAGAGCCCCTCGAGCGGGCTTTTCAGACTTGCTATCTACGAGGGAATCATAAACAATCTTACGCGCTGTGTATCGAAGTGTTCCCTACGCACCATCGTATGCTGTTCTGCTGAGACTCAGAGTATGATCTGAAAGTATAACGACCTTGAGCTTGGGTCCATCGTGGGAAGGATCCTGGAGACGACTCTCCAAGAATGCTTTAAGCTGCGAGGCTCTAGTGGTCTTCCCCGAAGAAGGGTAACCCGAAATCGTGATCAGAGCCATTGTGATGGCGGTTGAGAAGAAAGTAGTTATTACGCAGTGATTGTCAAGTTGCTCAGCACAAGAACACTTGCAAGTAAAGTCAGATTCTCTGACATTAATTTGCAGGTTGGACTCAAGCTCTAACAAACAGATCACTGAGGAGGGAATTACGATAACACAAATTGGCATTGAATCATCTATAACGACTGAACTACATAGCAAGCCATCCCGATCACGTCAGACAGCAAAGTCTGGAAAGGGAGGAAAGGGTTTTCAAAAATTGCTGAAAGCCGAAGCTAACAGACGGGTTCGGATGTGTAATTTGCAATCAGCAAAAGACTGTGCCTCGGTAAAGACCTCACTGGCGACAGTACATGCCCGAGCACAAGAGATGGGGAAACGAAATGATGACAGGAAAGCTTATATAGGGTGTCATTCGCACGGACCAGGCGGATTAAGGGCAGGCATGAACGTGGCGGACTGCGCTTACAGCGGATCCCGCTGGCAGCATCAGGCTGTCGGACCGCGCGGGATAAGGGCATGTTCTTCAACTTCTATAACTGTCGGCGCTACAGGTAAGTAGCGCGGAGCAACGTTACATAAAATGCATAACACCTTCACTAAAGAGATATCGTAGCTTGGATACTTAGAAGATAATTACCCAGTTAACGTACAGATCCTTTTTCGATACGGTATGTGCACGCGTTGAAGACAGTGTAATTAAACATTCGGTGCCGAAGTTGCTTCTCAACAGTTCGTGATATTGAAGCGAGAGGCATGTAGGTAATCAGATATGGCCGTCAACACTGCGGCGGGGCCTGAGATGAGATCGATGTCTCTCTGGACATATGTCGGTGGTGCGTGTCGATGTTGTAGACGGACGGATGTGACTTACGAGGGGCCCGGGATCACGCCAGGCCGAATTGGGTGCAATGAGGTGATTGGGTTGCTACGCATAGACTTCGGAAGTGGAGTGGGAGGGTGGTTCTGGTGTACATACCGCAGGCAAGAGCGGCAAGTAAGGGAGGGTTGTCCTGGAACTAGTACATATTTGCGAGCACAACATAGGGCACGGTGGAGGCTTCCTTCAGGAACTGGCACTGCCACGATCGTCGCTGTGGCCAAAGTGCAGAGTGTGTGTGACTGTGACTGTGACGGCACACGCCTGGTTTACTGTTTAGTATCGCAAGTTCATCGTCCTCCGTCCATTCTGCCGTCCTTCTTCCCGAGAATACCTTCCAAAGATATACACGAGTATATATACCCTTCTTATATATACCTTCCCGCCAGCGCACTATCTTCAAGTCCTAAACGCCCGTTCATCCTGCCGCCAGTCACACCACTACTACTTCAGTGCGCGACCTGGCTGTTTCTAAGGTAGTGGCGTCGCTATGCTCGCTACCATGGGCCCTTCGCCTTACGATCGTCCAGTGCGCGAGCACTCTCACCTCGATCTCCACGGCACCAACGGCGACGCGCCCAGCGATAACATGGGCCTCGAAGACAGGTTGTGTCCTGGTTGCAAGAAGTCGGCTGTTAACGAACAGGGAGGTTTGGTCGTAGCTTTCGGGTAAGTCTCTCTCTTCTCCACCCTAGTTCCACGAACCTCTGGCTATCTCGCCGGCGGTTGTGTTTCCCCGCTTGCCGAACTCCTCCCCTTCAAAGCGGTCTCCTTCGAAACGCCTCTCACAGCTAGTGTATCATTCTGCAATCCTGTTCGCCTCTTCTGACGCATTCCATAGGCAATCCTTCTTCCACGTAGACTGCTTCAAGTGTGCTAAATGCGGCGATCAGGTCACCGCCGATACCAACCTTCTTCTCCTGTCCGACGGCTCTCCCATCTGTGCCAATTGTTCTTACAGCTGCAATGTCTGTCATCTCCCCATCTTGGATGAGGCTATTATGACCGGTGACGACTCCTACCATGCCCACTGCTTCAAATGCAAAGTCTGCAAGAGCCGTATTGATGAACTTGTCTTCGCCAAGACGAGTCAAGGAATATATTGTATGAACTGTCACAACGAACGCATGATCAGGATGCGGAAACATACCCAGAAGAAGGCTGAAAGAGAGCGTAATGGCGGGAGTAGTTCTTCCAGGACTCGGGATCGCGAAGCTAGGAATTACCATCGCGAGAATGGAGTAAGTTACTGCTGTCCCTTGTTCCTGTTTCGTGCTTCTAACCTTTCAATTCTTTTTAGCACGCCTCATCCGCGACAGATGGCCAGCCTCGTCCTGGTTCTTCCAAGTCGCACGGGGCGCAAATGTCATCCCTCAGGTCTGAGGATTCTCGACCTGGAAGTTCTCGTGGCGCTGACGGTCCTTCCCGCACATTCACTCCTCCGAAACCGCGCATCGAGCATTATCCCGCAGATACCTCCGATGAGAGCCACCGGAACTCAGCGTCACAGCGGTCACAGTCGAATTCCCGAGGCACTCCATTACCCTCTCCTTCAGCATCATCATTCCCGCAGCAACCACTCTCCGTGAATGTTGCTCCTCCATTTGATGGGGAACAACCGCCTCCTAGCTATACGTCTCCTGTTACCCACTCAGCACTGGATGCAGACCGGTCTGCTCCCGTGAAGCAAAATACGCTCCCTGTACCTTCGCAATCTTCAGATTATGACCAGGACGGCAGGCGGCGAAGCTACGATGACGGTGTTCGGCCTTTGGATGTTTTAATGAAACAGAATTCGATCAGTGCCAACTCGAATTTGCGCCCGGATACCCCAAGCTCCTCCGAAGGAGGGCTTGCGCCGTCAACGTCACGTCGGGAGAAACGTCGGTCTATAAACCCTGGGTTCATCCTACCTAATTTTAACGAGGCGGTCGCCTCGCAATCGTCAGTTACACTTTCTCCTCGCTCTGAATCCTTCCATACCCAACCAGTCGATGGATCACTTCCTTCCCCACCTTACCCTGGCTATGAAATTCCTCGCGCTGCCTCGCCACATTTAGAGCACCCATCAATACCTCCCTCTCCTCGTCCGATTTCTCATACCAGCTCTATCCGCTCATATCATTCATTTTCCTCGCACCTTCCGCCTGAACAGGATCAACGGAACGACATTTACAATGGGTCCCGATCACGCTCACCTTCTGTCGCAGCGTATGATGACGGACAAGATCAAACAATAGTTGTGAAATCACCTCCCAACGTTATGGTGAATCCTATTCCGCCATCGAGGATCCAGAGTCCCCCCGCACGGCGGCCTCTCCCCATCCCAGGTGGCCCTCAGCGTAAACGAGGATCTGACACCTTGAGTCCAGCTGATTTGAGTTCTCCTTTTTCACGGCCGGCTGAGGAGCAACCTCGACCCCGGTCTAGCAACCGAGTATCTTCCACGTCCAGCCACCGCTCAGCAAGCGCATCACGCTCTGCTTCTCCTGCATACCGTGCTGATGTTCCTCATAGTGTTGAGAGCGGCACAGATACTGAGGCGGAGGCGGAGGTCGCTGATCAGATGCCAGAGCAGAGGGATTCTCTACCTCCCGCACCACCACCGAAGGACGAGAAGGAGTCGTCTCATAGGCTTTCAGAAATCACAACCCCCAGTAGTGACGGTGGCCAGGATGCATCCTTCGCTTCGCAAGCTAACAGTAGCACCGATGATCTGTCAGAATCTCCGGTGGAACAGACGTCACACGCGACGTTCATTGCCCCCGCTCTTCCTCCCATCCGTTTTTCAATGAATACAGCTGATTTCAGCGAGCTGCTCAGTTCCGTTGGTGGATTGCCATCCATGAAAGATCTCGATAAGCTAGGTACTATTATCGAACAACCCGCAGCGGCAACTCCTTCTACGCCACCGCCAACTGCTGCATCAATGCCTGCGACTATGTATACCCCAGCCGCGTCTAGTCAGGATACTTTCTTTGCGCAGAACCAAGATCCCATGGAAAGCAAGCCTGATTTGAACCCCGCCTTTGATAGAAAACCGTCTTTGAATGGGCATGGTGCGGTTGACGAGTATGTGATCCGTTTTTTTCTACCGATTTGTTGATGCGATCATATCTACCTTAGTCCGTCCCATACCTCGGTGGAAAGGTCAATATCCCAATCATCAAAGCAGTCGTTTTTGGACTTGGACCACCTGTACAGTCAAGATTCAGAATCTCTTACCAATGGTCTCGGTGATTCAACCAGCACGACCCGCATTACATTAACGGAACCGGAATCTACTGTTGCAACGACTCTAAGACAAGAGGATGCAGACGCCCTTTTACAGCGTCTACGTGATGCGGTGAAGGATGCGAAGCAGCGAGGAGTGCAGCAGATGAGATTTGATCGAGATGATGTCGGTGTCATCGTCCAAGCTCTGGAATCGCGGAAAGCGGAGTCATCTGAACTGAAAAATAAGATGGATGGCATGAAGGTGAAATTTCTTACATGTTCGATGGAGATATTCGACTAACAATGATATAGAGGACCAGCAAGCATTACATTGATGGTCTCACCGTAGCTCAGACGGAATACGACCAAGAACTGAAAGCTAGACGCGATGCTGAAGCCGAAATCACTCGACTAAGAGTCCTGTTATCTGGACAGGCAGCACGCCTTACAGCTCTTTCTGGAGATACCCGGCGTCAAGAAGTGCGGCAGCAATTATCGAAGGAGCTCAATGATAACCTATCGGGATTGGAGCACGATTTATCTCGGCTGAAGGCGGAACGAGATGTGACGTTGGCCGAAGTCGAGGAATTGTCTGTAACAAAGAGGTAGGGTAATTTTCTCATCAATACGTTTTCCTGGATACTTATATTTTGTTTCAAGCGCTAATGAACCGGCTCCTGCCAACCTTGGTCGCAGCCTGACTAAACGTCTTGACAATATTAAAGCCCAATATCAGCGTGATCTAGTACCACTTACGCAAGAAAAAGAGGCATTGAATCGGGAGATAGCAGAGTTGAGGGCCGTGCGCGATATTTTCCTGGAGGAAACAACCGTCCTCAACGCGCGAAACGAAGAGCTTGCTCGACTAAGTGCTGTCTATGCACGCCGGATAGAGAGCGCGCCCGACAGTACTCCCCAGAAAGGCGCAGACGTTCCTAGGCCTTCATTGGACCGACAGCGCTCACAGAATCAGCTCGGTCAACAGCCACAGCCTCAGCAATCGAATCTACTTGCCCCATCGCTTAACTCGTCTACAAGCGGTTCATCCACGATATATGACGAAAGTTTGGACTCTCGGCCGTTCAAAGGTCAGAAAGCGGAGGACATGCATACGCCTTCGAAAGGGAAGTTTATGAAATGGCCCACCTCGAAGCCGAAAGATATGGTTTCTCCAACCTCCGGTGCAGACGTAGGCAAGGCAAAAGCTGCCCATTTAGAACACAACTTCCAACAGTTGAGTGTTCTGCGATTCACCCGCTGCGATCATTGTGGCGACAAGATGTGGGGCTCCCAACTTCGATGCACTGGTAGGATTCATATGCTCTATCTACCTGAATAATAGATATTAACTCTGCCAAAGCCTGCAGCACGTCTATCCACGTCCGTTGTATCGCTCATGTGCAAATTTCTTGCATTCAGCAGGCTATTACTACCCCTCCTCGGGAAGAGCCTCCTCCGGCACCGCTGCGTAAGTGCACAAAAAGTTGTACTTACTATGATCTTCCGCTGATCTTTTCTGTCAGCTCCTTCTATGTTCGGACGTGATTTATCTGAACAAATCCATGCTGACGCCAAAGGTGAAGACCGGCAAGTCCCCGTTATTGTTGAAAAATGTATAGATGCCGTAGAAATCCGAGGTAAGCAAGCATTAGTCGTAACTCTAAGTCCTAATGACCTACGATCCCTCTCAGCTTTGGATTATGAAGGTATCTATCGCAAGACTGGAGGCGCTAGTCAGTCCAGAGGGATCACGCAGTTATTTGAGCGAGGAGACTACGCGGCTTTTGATCTTCGTGATGAAGACCGCTTCAACGACATCAGCAGCATAACATCGGTTCTCAAGACATATTTCCGATCCCTACCAATTCCCCTCCTCACATATGATCTTCACGACCAATTCATGTCAGCAATCACGATCAAGGACCCTGTTAACAAGCAAAGATCGTTGCTGGACCTAATCGACAAACTTCCAGACGAACACTACTACACTCTTCGTCTGCTGATGCTGCATCTTCATAAGTAAGTGTATCTCATTGTTTTGCAGTGACTCTAGTTGAAAGTCTACATTAGTGTGCGTGAGCGTTGTGAGAGGAACCTCATGAATGCAAGGAATCTCGGCGTGGTATTTGGACGTATGTGCATATTTTAAGGCATATCCTACTTTCCTACTGATTTATTCGATTCAATAGCCACGCTATTAAGGTCCAGGGACCCTGGCGCAGAGTTCAGTGACATGGCCGGGAAGGCACTATTTGTAGAGTGGCTCGTGGATAATGCGCCTGAGGTGTTCGATCATAACTAGCATTCATGATTATCGGGACATTTTCTTTTCGTTCCTTGGGCATATGTACCTCTTTTTTTTTTTTACGTGGCCGTCATATTTTCATATTATTATGCCGCTTACTTTGTTCTCTTTCTCTTGACTTTATTCTCATATTATTCCCCAGAGTTCGATTATGGACTTCTTCACATACCTATCCTCGCATTAACGGGTGTATTTAACTTAGAAGAAATGATACTATTATTGGATAACTGCCACAATTCTGTATATATAACGAGATTAACTTTGTTCCCGAGATTTTCTTGCTTTTTGCTTGGTATCCGACGTTAATGTACAGTACAAGAAATGCCGTCGAGGACCGGTCAGTGTTGTTGCTGCGCCCGCAACTGCCGCCACAGCAATTCTAGTACCTAGAGGAGCCGCTTCGGTACCACTACCTCGTACACCTAAAGAAAACATCCTGTCAAAAACTAGGAAGGATTGTGAGTACGAGTATCAGAAGCATAATGATCATACGTACGAGTTGCAGTGAAGGCTTTCGCACTAGCTTGACAAGCAGTTTGCGTAAGAGAAAGTGGAGGGCTAACACCTTCCAACATGCGAAGATATCGAAATACCATCGAGGGCTGAGGAGGGCCTGTGAGCAGAATCAGCTGAATAAACAAATTGTGGACCTGACATATTTTTACTCACCAAAACGAAAGACGGAATGGTAAGCTTGTCGCCATTTCTCATCCAGAAGTCGCGCGCAGACTGCAGAATCAGGACAAGTGGGACACTGAAGATCGCACATTGTTATATTGCCTCTATCTGTGGAGCAGAAAGAACACGCTTACACATTGGTACTCTTTTGCGATAAGTGTTAGGCCAAGTTTTAAAACACGCTCTAGGAACCAGTTTCGCCTGTTGTTCACAGATAAAGCCATTAGAGAAGCACAAGAGAGATGGCAATATATCAAACCGCTTCTCCAGCTTCAAAAGTGTTTCCTGGCTGAGGGTGTTGAGCTCTTGTTCTGACCAACCACCAGGATTATCCAAGACAAATCGGCTTGACTCGCGATAGAGCTCCTCCTCTTCGAATAACTCTGCGATGCGCATGGCTTTTATTGGTCGACCGGCAGCATGTGTGAGGAGGAAAGCGAGGCATTCGTGCTGTAGAGACGGCACAGAGAGCTTATTGGCAATGTTCATAAGCCCCTCGACGTTATTCCACGTAATGGTGCACTCTAGGCTATGCAAAATTACATATGAGGACTTAGGCAGGCGCTGTCAAAGAACACCTCACTGTGGATAGACGAATTTGAGGAAGTCATGGAAAGTACTGGCCTATGTGTGAAGTCAGCAACATACGTTATGATGAATGAAAAATATGTGGTACTAACTCTTTCTTCCTTGAGCATAATGACTGCATCGGGTCCGTTCTTCAAACGACGCCTTACAGTCGCTTGGGCTGGGGACACTTTTCTTACACCCGGTGCCTTCTGGATCTCAGATTTCCAATCCACTGAGTTGCTATTTGAAACACCGCCCTGTAATTTGGCAAGGCTGCTATCCCTAGCGAGTTCTTTTGCATTAATTATAGCTGAGCCAGAGTCACTGCTTTCGCCCTCACTCGTAGCGCCAGTCTTCGTAGAGTCTAATTCAACGACCACCTCCAGGTCTTCTGGATCAACATCTGGATCCATAGGAGCAAATGTCATCTCAGTAGGAGCTTCATGAGCTCTCTTATCCCCTGGGACTGAGGGGGGCTGTGATATGGTGATGACAGAAGACATGGAAGGCGGACGCCCCGTTTCTGACCAGTTGCCACTCAAAGCAGCCTCGAAGAAAGGAGAAGCAAAGTACAAGATTTCCTTGTGTGCCCTAGATAAATAAAACAAAACGAAATTTATAGGTGTGCCACAGAAAGGCAACCGCAAGGAATAAAGCGAACCAGAAAGTGGTGCTCTCAACTACGATCTTGACAGTACCCGGAAATTTGCCATGCTTAGTGAAAGCTTCATTGATTTCGATAGCTTCGTCACCATCATCTGAAATGCTTAGTTCAGAGATGGTGTCGTCGGTTTCGCATTCCTCAAGAAGCCAAGGGGGAGAGCCGGAAGAGCGGAAGATACCAGAGGCGGCAGCATGGGTTTCGGTGGGAGAGCTAAGTGACGCGGAAGGATTGCTGAGCCCGCGAGAGTTGCGGGCGATAAGGATGTGCGAGGGATTCGTAGTCATGAAAGCAGAGCAGATGGTGGTGGCAGATGTAGTAACATGCGGGGTATAAAGGGAAGTTAAAGACGCTGCTGTGACCGGCGCGGCCGGTGCGATATAGGGAAGCGTGGGTAACCTACAGCACTTCTAAGTACGTTAGTACTTTCCAAAGCTTCAACTCACAATGAGATACTACGTACTTGGGAGTGCCCAGCACATTGAGTAGAACCCAATAATTGCTCAAACGACAGCCGAAGCAGGGGAAATATTTCCAGGCCGTAATAATTATGCATCCTAAGTCAACCAAATCCACAGTACATACAGAGTTCATCGACAGGTTATGGTTTTTTCCGCTTCGGCATTTTCTCCTTGCCCCCTACTGCCCCATCCTCCTTCCCAGCTGTTTTCCGCTTTCTTTTCTTTTCCACGTTGGCTTCCCGTTGCGCTTCTTCCACTTTCCGCTTTGCCTCTTCTGCAGCCGCCGCTTTATCCGCACGTCGACCCAACGCTTGGAATGGGTCTTCGTCGCTCTCTGCTTCATCCTCATCTGAAAGTTCAGCTTCTATTTCAACATCGATGTCATCTTCCTCTACGTCTCTTTCTCCAGATTTCGCAGTCGGTCGAGCATGGGCAGCGTGTTCCGGCGAGAATGGATCATGCTGTATAGAACCAAGCAGCGATAACATCTCGTTAGCCACTGTCAATCTGTGTAGGTGTCAATGGACGGGTGATGGATGTTATGCTCATGTTACAGACGCACCCAATAACCGTGAATTCCAAGAAACCATTCGAACCTCCTAGTCTTTCGCCTGTCAGTTTATGCACCCATTTACCCTCACTTTCCCCTTCCTGTTTCTCGCCCGTATTTGTTCCCTCTGAGCTTTCCTCATCTTGTGCGACAGCTCCAAATTCGGGGTCATTTTCGGCAGGTCCATATTCAAACTCCCATTGGTCCTGAGGAAGATGATGCCGCGGTATTGAAACATTGAATGTACGGTGCACTAGCAGAGATACGTGATCCGGAGAGCACAGATTAACTTTGCCCACTGTAGAAGGGTAAGACAATGTAAGAATGATTTGAGCGAACGTGTTTACCGAGCTTCATGCCCACATGCGGACTCCAGACGGTTGCTTCAAACTCCACCTTGCACACTAGGAAAGGGCAGTCTGCCTTGATGGTAGCGGTCTTCTCGACAAAATTTAGGTTTGAATGCGATAGTACAACGCCTTGCAGAGCTGGAATGTACCTAGAGGCAAGAGATATTCAATACATACATTGTAGCATAGCACAAGCACAATATTCACCTCATCACCATTGAGTCTAACATCTCTTCTACACCATCGCGTGGTTCTCTCGCAAAGAGTGGCGGTACCGACACGACGAGCGACGCCTTCACAACACAGAACTCGCAGTCGCGAGCTTTCCTTTTGCCATCCTTCTTCTTGTTACCCGTTTTCAACTTCTTTGTGGGGAGTTCTGTGTCAAGTGCAGAGGTAGGTTGTTTGCGCTTCTTGGTGGATGCTATTGAAGAGGGCATTTTTGAGGTGGAGAGATAGATTCCGGCACAGCGCGTCAAGTGGACTGGCCAATGATGTGCGAGAGACTAAATTTTTGAAAATACAGTCACGTGCGTGTAGCATCACTCCGTAACCTCTGGCTCCGACGAAGTCACCCGTGCCTGCACAGTCCGCTGTGCCCTCCCTCCTATGGTCAGTGACAACGCTTCGTTCAAAATGCAGTCGTGTTCTGATATGTTAGTTTTTCACAGGCGTCCCCAAAAGTTCTCGTCAATATCATCCTCACGGGCACAAGAATATTGGGAAAGGCGTTCTTTGAGGCAGGCAGGCAGGCCGTCAAAAGTACGCTCCTTCACACCTCATTCCACTTCACGCAACTCATTATTTTTTCATATAGATGCGAAGTACTCCCCGCAGGCAGCCATGGGAAATGATGCTGCTGGGGTAGGCCATGCGACCTCGGGATCCGTAACAGACCAACTTACGCGCCAACATCGCATGACCTTCGATGAAGCCCAGTTAATTCTGAATGTGAAACGTGGAGATCCTATGGAAAATATACTAAAGGTGCGTCGTAGTGATAAAGCATTCCATGTGGCTGGTGCTTCATGCCATTATATCTTCCTAGAGCTACGAACATCTTTTCAAGGCCAACTCACCAGCTCCAAAGCCTGAGAAACCCGTCTCCGCGAAGCAAGCATCGATACCAGCAAATTCGCACTATCTTCAGTCGAAGGTTTTCCGCGCCCGTGAGCGAATAGAAGCTGAGTTGAAGGCTGGAGAGGCCGCACCTTCAGAAGTACCAGCAGCGGGTGCCGAAGCGAAAACGGGGCCGCCACCACCGCCAGAGACGCCTAGTGGAGGTGCCAGTTAATTGTTTTCATATACTGCATATTGTATTATTCTTCATAATATTCCCCCCTCATTCAATATCTCAATCTACAAGGACTAGGAATAACAGATTTGTAACTCATCTCAGCGCTGCGAGCTCGAAAACATTTCTCTGTACGCTGAGTTTTCTGCAAGTCCGTTCGTCAGGACCTTCCGACTGTGCCAAAGAATACGAGTGCAGAAACCACTCTAGGATATCACAGCAGTACAAAATTCCACAGGTATATTCCATATAATGATATATTATCTACTCCAGCACTTCATATTTCTTCAAATGTGCGGGAATCGCAGCCTCCAGACCTTTACTTTCCAGCCATTTCTTCGAGAATAAACGACTTTGGTATCGGTAAGCTCCGTCACATAGGATGGTCGCTACTCTCGAGCCTGACAAGAGGATGTTGGCTTCATATAAACGGAGTTTCCCATATGGCTTACCTTTTCCTAACTTCTGGGCAAGCTCTACAGCTGCAACGACGTTCATAGCAGAACTGGCTCCGAGATACAATCCTTCCGTGTCTAAGATATCATAGACCATCTCAATGGTCTTTTCGTCAGGGACTGTAAATGCTCCAGAAAGCTCATTCACGAAAGTTCCCAAGTTGTCAGTAATACGGCCCTGGCCAATTCCTACAAAGAATGAGTAAATAATCAGGAAGGATAACGAAGCAATAAATTTACCTTCCGTAATAGAGCTTCCACTTCTCTCGACCAGCTTTCCACCGCTGGTGATATAGCTTGTCAACACACTGCCAGGGGGATCTGCAAGCCATATTTGCGTCTTCCCTCCACTCTTCTCTTTAAGATATTTGCCAACACCAGCAAGGGTACCCCCAGTTCCTGTTGAACAAATGAAGGCATCCAGATTGCCGCCAGTCTGTTCCCAAATTTCAGGGCCAGTTGAAATATAGTGGGCATGGGCATTTGCCGTATTGTCGAATTGGTTCGTCCAGATGGCGTTGTCGATGCTCTCAGCGTACTCGCGAGCTTGATGGTTATAATTTTTCGGGTTCTCGAATGCCACAGCAGGAACGGGGCGCACATCGGCGCCGAGCATCTTGAGAAGGTCGATCTTCTCTTGGCTCTAGAAACAGACAATTAGAATAGTAATGGGCACGCTGAACGCCATAGTTTACCTGGGTATCAGGCATGTAGATCACACACTTGTATCCTCTTGCCCTGCAGACATGCGCGAGTCCAATGCCAGTGTTTCCTGCCGTTCCCTCAACTACAGTGCCGCCAGGCTTGATTCTAGAGTTAAATTAACGCCTATGTTGCGTTCATGGATATAAGCGTAGACACACACAGGCCCTGTTCTTCAGCATGGCGAACGAGACCTAGTGCAGCGCGATCCTTCACGCTGCCTCCTGGGTTCTGAAATTCGGCTTTGCCATAAATTTGAGAACCAGTCTTTTCGGAGAGACCTTTCAAGTAAATCTATTAAAAACATGTCATTAACGAGGAGGAGAATACAAATTTGGTACCGGGACTCACGAGAGGAGTATTCCCGATGGCTCCCACGAGCCCATCAACTGGAGCAGCAGTTGCAAAGCCTCGCCTTGCTATTGAACGGATAGCGGAGAACATCGGAAAGAAAGAAAGGTCGATGTCAAAAACTCGCCAACACTCACGGTGTTGAGCGAGCACGACATCGGTCCTTAGATAAGCAAAATTCTGAGGATGCGTTGACTTTCTCCCCGGCGGGCCGTAGCACGCTGGAGGCACAAGACTACCACTAAGCTACTGCGCTACTAGTATGACTCCAATACTCAGTTTAACATCACAATATCCAAGCAATTGGGCATCCATTAGAGAGTGAATATTACCGGACACTCGTACAGAACTATGAACATGAGTGCAGGTGTGAGTGAGAGAGAGAAGATGGACGATAAAACAAGGCGAGAAGACGTGGTAGACACGTATAAAAATGTCGTTGCGAGGGTTCGTGCTTGGCATGATAGTATATGAACAAGTGGGCATGGAAGGGGGTATTTAAAGGGGTGGTATGCACAACGAATCTCAAGTCGAAGTAAACGTAACGGAAGAGGCAAGGGAAGCGATATTGGCGGTCAAGAGGCATCACTGCTGGCGTTTCTTGACATTTTGTGACAGCCATTGGAGGCCCTCAAACAGCCCCTCTCCGGTTGTTGCGCAACTGTAAGGAGAGACTTGGGAACTATCTTACTGTCGAAACTGCCGCGAAACGCACCTTGGATGCACATACCACGACCGATCTCGCATTCTATGTAAACCAAGTTTCTCCGTCACCTCGGCTGGTGACATCGCTGAAATAAAACTATAAGAGTATGTTTACTGGGGAAAAAAAAGGGAATGTACCTCCTGGGAGATCCTGCTTGTTAGCAAATACAAGTAGGAGACAGTCCTTCATCTCCCTATCTGACAATATTCTGTGCAGCTCTTGCTTTGCCTCGTCGATTCGTTCACGGTCTTGGCTGTCCACCACAAAGACAAGTCCCTGGGTGCCAGTGTAATAATGTCGCCAAAGCGGCCTAATCTTGTCCTGTCCTCCGACATCCCACACATTGAATTTCACGTTCTTATACGTTACAGTCTCCACATTAAAGCCGACTTTTTGGGGAAGCACGTCAGATACTGGTGGTGTGTTGACAAGGACGATAGATTAGAGGAGGACAGACCAGTTGGAATAGTAGTGACTGATTGATTCAGTTTGAGTTTATAAAGAATCGCTAGAATATAGGGGAGCACATGGTTAGTTGAGTCAACCGTTATCTAGCGCCGAAACAACTCACTGGTCTTCCCAGCTGCGTCGAGACCCAACATCAACAACCTCATCTCCTTGTTTCCGAATATCTTGCCTGTAGAGTTGCATAGGTGAGCGGAGGGACAGGTGGGTGGCATGAGGAGAACGCACCCAAGGCCTTGGAAAGGTTGGCGCCCATGGTTGCAAATTGTGTGTGTAAAGTAAAGAGTGACGAGTGGGCTGGACAGCTGCCGCAGGCTTAAGAGAGAGAAACGATATGAAGGCTCAAACGAGACTGGAACTGAGAAAAGGCAGTAGCCAGCAAGGATCGCCAAGGTCCAGCGGCGTCACACATTTACTGTCACGTTCAACAAGGAGCGTGACAGGGTCCATCCCCGCACCTCGCGGCGAAGTACAACTTATCACAGAATTATCACTAGAAGCAAGCTAACATAGAGTGCAGGGTATACATATAAGATAGTAGCATGAAAATACACAGAAGAAATCCCTAATAATCCAATCCTCTTATCAAGACGGCGACTTCATCTGGCTCTGGCTGAACACCTTCAACCACCCATCGCCCATGTCCTGCTTAAGCGCCTCTATACGCCGCCGGTACGCCTCTGCGTTGTCCCTGATATCTCCACTGCCAGCGCCATTCCCTTCTTCGCCTGGGGTAGCGGCTGGCTCGTATACAGACGCGCTCACGCGTGCGCGTCGCGCGCCGGACCTCGACGAAAATGTCGCTGAACCCTGATTTCGCGAGAATGTTGTAGACGGGGCGGCAGAGGAATTCGACGCAGACGTAATGGCATCGAACTTATTACCGAGCTCCTGGGTGGGAGAGGGCAGGAATTCGGTTTGGTATCGGCTGTGACGCGATCGCCGTGGAGGCTCTGAGGTCTTGGCGACTTCAGGGTACGTCTCAGGCTTCGTAGCCGCGGAGGGAGTATCTTTCGCGGTGACAGTATGGACAGATGGTTGTGGTGTCAGCTCGCCGGCGTCCGTCGCCAGCGTCCCTATCTGCCCCCATTTCCTGCCCGTATCCACTTGAGAAGGCTGCTGCCTGCTTTTGTCGTTCTTTGACGGGGCCCTCCGATGGTCCCTAACGGAGTCTTCTCTCGCATGGGAGGCACTACGAGAGCTAGCTTCGCTTTGGGTGCCGTCGAGGTTCACGATCCGTTTCACCTTCTTCTTACGGCCTTTACCCGCAACGCCCACAGCTGATATGGGTGCCAGATGGGGGGATGCGTTGGATGATGGAGGTGTAGGTGTCTGTTGTGACCTAAGGGCGGGCGAGTAACCGGGTGCTGCATGGGAGTGAGAATGTCCGACAGCCACAACAGGCGGCGAAGGGGCCACTGTCGATATCGGACGAGTGGAGGACATCTGCTCTGGCGGGGCAACAGTGAGATTCCGTCTTTCGTAGAATCCGGGTTGTGTTCCGTCCAGCGTGATAGTCTTGCCCTCCTTCCAGAAATAATCGAAGCAAGTGATACGGTAGCCCTCCTCTATCTCAACGAGGGGATTGCCCTCGACCCACACTTCCGATATGTTCGGCAGCGGCGCCAACCTCCCTACTTCTGCACTTTCTTCAATTAGATTGGAACGCAAGTCCACACGCTCCAAGGCGTGGAGGCGCTCTAATCCACAGATAGATTCGAGGCGGTTGTGGGAAAGGTTGATGTAGAGGACTTGGCCAAGGTTCTGGTAGATTCCTAGCACGGAGTCAATCATGTTGTCTGAGAGATTGAGCGAGACGAGGCTGTGAAGTGTGCCTAGGCCTGGTGGGACGGATACAAGGAGGTTGGAGGAAAGATCGAGATGAGTGAGAGAGGTCAGATAGGGGAGAGGTTCGCTTGGGAAGAAGGTGAGGGAGTTATCAGGGAGGGCGAGGTGCCTAAGCAAGCTCCATTTCGTGGAGGATAATTGGGTAGGAGGAGTCGGGGATAAAGATACACTATCCTCCATATCAGCAGCTCTGGCTTCTCCATCCTCTTCTTCTACCACGGTGTCTGGAAGTTGGCTCTGGTGGAAAGACGTCGTCGGGCCACGAGGTATCCGGCGGCGCCGCTGGCGACTGGCACTCCCTTCTCTCCTCGCCTGATCGTCAATGACCGCACCGATCAATATGTCCGAGACATCCTCAAGCCCACTCTTCTTTATCTTGAGACTCCTGAGACTTTCGGCTAATTTATCCCATCCCAGCAGCATACGTGGATCGACATCCAAGCACTCCAGGGTCTGGAGGTTTCTGAATATCTCCAGCGGCAATGCATTGTTGTGCGGCGGATCATCCACGAGTTCCGCAATCAGCTTCTTCTCCGGAGCGTGTATGGAGAGTGCTGGTAGCTTGGTAAAGCTGCTGAGTATGTACTTGAGTTCTGCATCAACGCTGGGTGGCTCCGGCTTGGACCACCATCCACCGCCGAGAGAAAGGCCCGAGACCACGGAGAGGGAGGAGCGAAATGAGGCGAGTGACAAGGTCTCGGACTTGTCCTGGCCTGGGAAGAGGCTAACGTAGCTGGTTGGCCTGGACGGGGCGTCTACTTCGACGTCGAGTGTGCCGACGTCATAGCCAAGGGCCTCGAGGCGCATGAGGACGTAGAAGAGGTGGTGGACATCAGTGGACAGCACGACGGGCTTGGGAGGGGGAGTCCGGGTGCTGGGTGGTGCATCGAAACCGAACCAGCCGAGGGGATTCAAGACGGAGACGGAGGCAGACGGAGGGGGCAGTTGTGCTCTGCGGCGGCTGAGGAAGACGGCCTCTGCAAGGGCGCGCTCGTTCGTGCGGATGAAGGCAGCGAGACTGCGCAGGTAGTCGTCGCCTGGCTCGTGTTGCATGGTGGACGTCTATAGCATTATGGGTGTAATAATATGTATAATACTTGCCAAGTGCTGGGGTTAACACGCCCGCGATGGGCTACTCACCCAGCATGCCGCTTACATAAACACACAATAACTCTTCCTTACGCGTCCGGTGCTTTTCGTCTTCCACTCTCTCATCATGAAGGTAACCGTAAAGACCACACAGCAAAAAGTATTCCAGGTAATTCTCTCCTCTTTCTCGCCTCCCTGCCGTCCTCATCGCAGCCCAGATCGATGTCGAGGGCTCAGACACCGTCGGGGTCCTCAAGACCAAGATCCACGAGTCCCAGGGTCATCTTGCCACCACCCAGAAGATCATCTACTCCGGTAAGCCTCGTCATCTCCTCGCCATCCGATATTCTCCTCATCTGTCCTCCAGGCAAAATTTTGACGGACGAGAAGACGATAGAGTCATGTGGCATCAAGGAGAAAGATTTCCTCGTCTTGATGGTCTCAAAGGTGCGCCACCTCGGTCCGTACGCTTGAGACGTTGTTTTAATGTGAATCATCCGTCCAATAGCCCAAGCCTACACCCTCGCCCACCCCTGCCTCGTCGAGCACACCTGTGCCACAACCCGCTGCCCCCGCAGCACCAGCCCCCGCCCCTGAATCCACCCCCGCTGCTCCACCTCCGCCTGCTCCTGCCTCCGATGCCCCCGCTGCCGCTGCACCTGCTTCCACCCCCGCTGCCGCCGCACCCGCTTTTGGAGACACAAGTTCTTTCATCTCAGGCGGGGCTCTGCAGGATGCCATCAATAACATGGTCGAGATGGGTTTCCCCCGTGAGCAGGTTCTGCGTGCGATGCGCGCTAGCTTTAACAATGCTGATCGTGCTGTCGAGTATCTCATGACTGTAAGGCTTGCTTCCAAGATAATTCTAATCACGTCTCATCTGAACAATCTGTAATAGGGAATTCCTGCTCACTTGGAAGCGGAAGCTGCTCCCGCACCTGCTGTACCTGCCGCCCAACCTGCCGCCGCCGCTTCTGCTCAACCCGCCGCACCTACGCCTCCTGCACCTGCCGCTCAGCCCGGTCAGCCGCAAAATCTGTTCCAGGTGTGTATTTGTTGTCTCGTAAATTAGTACAAGCTGACCAGATCCAACGATTAGCTGGCACAACAGCAACAGCAGTCTAGTGGCGGTGGTAGCGGCGGTGGGGGACACAATGCAGGCCAGCAGTTGGATCTCGCTGCCCTCCGGAATAACCCCCAAATCCAGCAGTTGCGACAGCAATTGATAGACAACCCTAATATGGCGCAGCCTTTAATCCAGCAGCTCGCTGTTCAGAACCCTGCCATGGCAAATATGATTTCTCAGAACCCCGAGGCATTATTGCAGTTACTCGGACTTACAGGTGAAGGAGATTACGACGGTGAGGAGGGCGGAATTCCACCTGGTGCCCAGGTGATAAGCGTCACCGAGGAGGAAAGGGCTGCTATTCAACGTGTAAGTCGCCGTTTTCGTTTGATGCTTAGGGTATTGATGCTAATTTGTCTTGTGATACAGCTGGAGGAACTTGGTTTCTCCCGCCAGGCGGCTGTTGAGGCATACTTTGCATGCGACAAGAACGAGGATATGGCTGCCAGCTATCTGTTTGAGACTAATGATGACGTTTAGTTATACATACTGTATCCACACCGGTTTTCTTTTTTTCGTGATGAAATGTATTTGCTTGTATTCAGCTTTGCGGTGTACTACATAAAATAAAAGGATCGTGATTTGCTTCCGTTGACTCCGTCACGTCCATTCGGGTCAGTGCTGTGCCGCCCTGTGCTCGTGTTATCCTACTAGGCGCCCTCGTCCATCCATATTCAGAAATCTGCTATTGTTGGACTCCCGAAGCATGCTTTGTTACGTTAAAATTCACTTCAACTGCGGGATTCCAAGTCAACCAGTATATGACATGTCATGGCTGTGTGCGCCGAACTCTAGAGAAGAAGCCGTGCGTCGCAATCACACAGTGCTTTCTGATCATCAGGACACCATGCGAAAGCAGCAGGCAGCACGCCTGTCTAAGGCCTGCCCATTGAGCGCTTGGGCTTCAAGGGACGATAAATTTGGCCTGCTAGTCAACCATCGCCTCTGATCCCGTAAACGTATATAACAATAACGCTGCGTCGCCCTGCGGGCGTGTAACTCGGTCCTCTCTCCCGCCATGTGCAAGCTTCCAACAGGCGTCTTTCTGCTTGTCATATCCCATCTCGTCGCGTTGGCGTCCGCGCAGTCTCTGGGCTCCGTAACCGACTATGCGCCTCAAACGAATGTGGAATGCCCCGACTTTTCAACTACCTCGCTCGTGCGAGTGTTTTCACCTGACAATCAAACCCTCCATCCCGATGAAATCCAGTACATAACGGAGCGCACGAATGATGTTCTCCCGCAGGCGTGGAAGGATTGGCTTGGAGACGGCTCGCAGATGGGTTATAACCTTGCTACTTTCAATGGCACTTTCCCGAAGGTGGGGATTGCAATTCCTGGAGGAGGGCTTCGAGCTGCCCAGTATGGTGCGGGCTGTCTGAGTGGCCTTGATGCGAGGAACGACTCAGCAAAAGCAGCGGGGACAGGTGGTTTACTGCAAGTCGCGTCGTATATGTCGGGGTTGTCGGGTGTGTTTTCTTTTTTTTTTTAAAAAAAATATCGTCTTAAAACAGTATTGATTGATGCGCTTCAGGCGGTTCTTGGATAACGGGCTCTCTCTTCTTTAACGATTGGCCCACCATTAAAGACTTAGTTTATGGAAATGGTGACAATCTTGATGGCTGGTTGCTCGATCTTCCCTTCATTACACCAGACGGCGATGATATCTTCTCGGATAACAATCAGTATTTCTTCGGGAGTATTCTCTGGAGTGTTATGGCAAAGGCGAATACGGGAATGTGAGTCCAATACCTGTAATTTCTCTGACTTCTCGAAACCAATTGACTGTTTTCAGTGATACAAGCATCACAGACCCATGGTCTCGTATAATATCATACCATTTCTTGAATCAAACGTCTAGGAAAAACTTCTTCACCAACGATTCCGCTCATGGAGCAGGCCAGCTCTGGTCGCATATCCCTCAGATACCCTCATATCAGCAACGTCAAACGCCATTCCCCATTATCGTGTCAGATTCCCGACCGGTGGGCTCAAATTTAACTACTGTTTTGTCACTAGATCCTGTCGTATATGAAGTAAGAACTTTCTATTCTCGTTTGAAGCTCGATTAATTGGGCTCTATAGATTACGCCATTGGAAATCGCTTCTTACGACCCTATCCTCTCCGCGGGGATGAATCTCACCTATGCAGGCACACATCTCTCGAATGGCAAGGCTGAGAACGGGTCTGCTTGCGTCACTGGATTCGATCAAGCAGGGTTTATCATGGGAAGCAGTGCCAGTCTATTTAATGTAAGAGATCTTTTACCGTTCTTCAAAGCCGCCTAACGTTTTGTGCAGCAAATTTTTGACTTCGCCGACAACAAGATCCAGCAATTCTCAGATAATGATAGCAAAGGTCTTCTGTATATCCTCGCAAGGCAGTTACAAGCGGTGCGAACCAGGGCAGACGATGTTGCCAATTGGCCCAATCCGTTCAACGGTATAAAGACTCAGACCTTTGAAGACGCCAATTCAACCTGGCTGGAGCTTTTGGATGGCGCATCGAACCTCGAAAATATCCCTTTCGGCCCTCTTTTCGTGAATGCAAGGAAGATGGATGTGATTGTGACTGTGGAGGGCAGTGCGGACGATCCCATTAATAACTGGCCAAAGTGAGCCATCTTTACCCTCGTTATTCTTACATCGTGTAATGACATGTCTCATTACAGTGGGACTGGGCTTCTGTTCAGTGCTTTGAGGCAGTCGAATCAGCTGAAAACATCTCATCAGCAGTTCCCCCCAATTCCCTCTACGCCGGATGAATTCGTTTCAACGGGTGTTAACTCACGAGCGACTTTCTTTGGATGTGACCCGCAAACGTCAACTGATTATCCTCTGATCATATACCTCCCGAATGCACCGCCCATTAACGGTGACGATCCAGTCACAAAGTACGCATGAGCTTTATTTTTCCATTTACGATTCGTCTTATTTTTGTCTTGCGCAGCACTGCGACGTTCCAGCTGTCTTACACCCCAAAGCATACAAGGTTATTCCTCGATCAAGTGCATTACAACACGATCTCGGGGTTTACGCCGAATGCCAACACCCCAGATAAGAATTTCGGCGTTTGTCTACAATGCGCAGCCTTCGATCGAGCACGATTGAAGGTCTCACCGCCTTTGCCTCGGTCTGATCAATGCCAGACTTGTTTCAACCAATATTGCTACGATCCCCAGAACCCGCCCAATAAGTCTGAGCTCCCTGGTAGGAAGCTACAGTTCGTGGATCCCGATCCAGTTGGGATCTCTAAATTGTCTCTCTTTTTCAATGACAATAAATTCAAGCTTGTCGGCGGGCTGGTAGGTTTGGTTGTGTTTATAATTGTTCTTGTAGGAGGCTTGTAAGTGATTCAGTTCATCCACCGTGTCATCCTTCTTAACTTTATCTCAGATTGTGGTGGAGGAAGCGGAAAGATCAGAGTATGCAGTACAGTCGGGTTAATGAGCTTCATGAAGATGCACCGTTCCAACGCTTTTCCTATGCCGCCGAAGTTTACGAACTTCCATCTCATAAAGGCATTTGATTCAGGACTGTTTCACATTTTAGGGGTTTTCTGTCAATTTTGGACAATGCTATTATTACATCGATCTATAGAGTCAGACATCATGTATATTACCTTCAAATGGACTTAGAGACATTGGAAATCCAGATTTACTCATAATAATAATAATTAGTATATACACAAAGCAAGATAGATAGCAACAGAAAATGAATGGGGGTATTTAGATCATCTCGTCGATGGTCATGTCGTCGCTGATGGTATCGAGCACGTTCATCGGTGACTTGTTTTTCTCAGACGGCAAGGCTTGTGTTTCGCTGGCATTGAGGCTGCGTGCGAGAGAGGCAAGAGGAGGACGAGCAACGCGAGTGATGTTCGTCCGGGGCTTGTTGGCAGCAGGTACCATGACGGATTTGTACATCTGAAGCTCGTGCTGGAGGTCGTCGTTCTGTGTTGCCGCTGCCTCTTGTTCACGCGTGAGCACAGCAATTTTCTGCAAAAGCTGTTTAGCACGCAAGGTAGAGCAAGCAAGATATGGAAGACTTACATGTCGAGCTTCGGCAAGTTCTTGACGGATGCGGTCAACATACATGATCCTCTGTGCTGGATTATGGTGGCCCAATATTTCAGCATTGAATTTACTGAGGCGTTGGGCTTCGTCCTCGGCGAGCTCGTTTCGCGTCATAAGTAGGCCGACTTCGTCGTAAAGCGAGTAGTAGGCTTCCTGATATCTCTCCGCGTCGGTGAGCTCCGTTGTCAACCTGGGTGATAGATATAAGATACGTGAAAGGAGTGAAAGGATATGGAAGCACTAACTGTTCGATTTCTGCACGAAGTGCGTCCTCTGCCATCCTGCTCTTCTGCACGGTCGTGGTCAGCCGCTGGACCACATCCCTCTCCCTCTTCAGCGCCGCATCATGGACAAGGGCGTTCTTGCGCAGCTGTTCCTGGAACTCGGCGACCTGCCGCTCCAGCGAGGCAGACGCTACCTTCAGATTATTTGATGCCGCCACTGCGGTCCTCAGCTCTTCTTGTATACGAGTGCGGTCCTTTTCGACGGTTTCGAGGCATACGGCGATAGCTTCGTGCGAGGCGAGAGCGCTGGAGAGATCTTGGGCGTGTTGCTTGATGGATGCTTGGGCTTCGGAGAGCTCTGTTTGCAATGCCGAGCATTCTAGAGAGAAGTCGTCGCATTTGAGGCGATAGAATTCTGCGCATAGTTCGTGAGACTGTGCTGCGATATTTGCCTGCAACAAGCGAGTCTCAATCAGGTCCTTGCCGATGTCTTCCAGGAAGATGGGGATATCGGTACTGTCTAGATCGTGGCTGCACTCTCTAGACAAGGATAGGTGGAAGGAGATCTCCTGGAGTGCCTCAGAAAGCTGCTGTTTCAAAAACGCGTTCTCCACTTTTGTCTGCCGGATCAGGTGAGCGAGCTCCACGACCTGGCCGTCGGCATTCGCGAGCTTGCGTTCCACGCGAATGAGACGCAATTGTGATGTAAAGTGCTGGTGCTTTAGACACTGGTGTACAGACAAAGGAACGGTCTTTGCAGCCAAGCGACCGTACTCCTCTGCCACTTTGCCCATGAGGTAACGATGATGTTCCAGTTGGTCCAGCAGAGCATCCTCGCGGGACTGGGACTCGCCTTTGAGCGACTCGAGAGCAGCCTTCGCGTCGAGGGCTTCAGCCTGCGCTTGGCTAGCGAGCGTTTCCGTGCTCTGTGCGGCCGTGCGGGCAGCGTGTATTTCGTCGTCTACTTTGCTCTTGAGCTCTTGCAGCCTGGCATCTGAAATCTCCCGTTTCCTCCTTTCAGAAGCGGCGGCCTTCTCCAGTTCTGCTATACGGCGGTCCCTGTCCCGCAGCTCGTCGCGTCGTTTAGATTCAAGGGCCTGGAGAGCTTTCTTGGACTCGGAGAGATCTCCTTGCTTAGAAGTCATCTGTGTGCGCTCGTGCTCTGACATTCTGAGTTTGACGCGGAGGTCCTTGATCTCGGCTTGGTCTGAGGAAGAGGCCTTCTTCAGCTCCTGCACGCGCGCGTCCAAGACGTCGTTTTGCTTCTTCTGCTTGTCGAGGCGGTCGGCCTGCTCCTGGTTTAACTTTTGGAAGCGAGAGAGCTCATGCTTGATGCGCTCTACTTCTGCTTGGTGCTGTTACACGACTGTAAGTAATGGCGTAGTGTGTAGTGGAGCGACTGACCGCTTTCTTGCCCTCACTGTGTACGCGTTCGAGGTCTTCTACCTTCTTCTGTAGAATGAAGTAGCGGTCTGCGAGGTTTGGAGGCTGGGATGGTTTGGAGACGTGTTTGGACGCGGGCTTCTTGGGTTCAACGGTGGGCATGGCGGGGCCTGTAGCACAACGTTAGTTGTAGATAGAGAAGGAGATAGGCAAGAATACCTGGGACCTCGGACTCCTTTTCCTTGAATCTGTCGGTCTTTTCGAGAAACGCACCGCGCTTATAAGCCTCTAGCTGTGACTCTGCGGGGATGTTAGTTGGCAGGCCATGGGAGGGTGCAGCACCAACCTGGTGTGAGTTGGTATGCATTGGGGCCGGGGACGTCTGGAACTGTTGTGGGGTGAGCATGGGACGGGCAGGGCGAGACGAAACTTGCCCTTGAGCGGCTCGAAGCGGGGGCCTCTTGGGAACATGAACGGAACTTGGAGCAAACAGCGAGCAACAGGGCGGACGCGGTCGCGCAGAGGTCACATGGGCGGGGAGGGGCGATTACGTGAGACAGGAGCGTCAGCAGAAGCGTGGGAATGTGCTGTGATTGGCCTGGTCCTGGCATTGTCGTTGTCGCTGCCCTCTGTTCTCGTCCTCCCCGCCTCCCCGCCAATGGCAGTCTCCCCGACGCCCTCGCCCGATGTCGACGCTGCCAAGAAGCTGCCGTCCGACGTCGATCCCCCGGCCCCTGCCAACGGCGCCGTCCACCCTGACGATGCCCCCGGCGCTCCTCTCTCCCAGCCGACCCCCGTCGCTGCTCTTGGCCCCGCCTCCGATGCCCCTGCCCCCGCTGCGAGCACCGCGGTGAGCACCGCTGCCGCTCCTCCCGCCGCAGCGGCCTCGTCCGAGCAGCAGACGCCTGCGCTGGCGGACCCACTGCCTGTCCCGTCAGACACGCCGACACGTGCAACAGCCAAGGACCCGCACCCCCAGCCTGATGGTGACAAACCCGACCCCGAGGACGCGTCCACCTCCCATACCCTCACCCCGCACAGGCCAAACTCAGCCCCTGCACGTAGAAAGGTCAACGAGTCTTCCATCTCCGACGCTGCCGTCACTGCCCGTTCCAACGGCACCGGCTCTCCAAAACCCGCTGCCAGCACTGCCCGCTCTTCCAAGCCCTCCTTCTTCTCCAAGCTCTTCCGTGCTCTAGTCCCCTGCATCTCCCCGTCTCCATCTCATCCCATCGACCTCGACGTTCACCCCCAAAAACCTGCGGCTCCGCCGCCATCGCCGAAAGAGAAGGTGGAGTCCAAGGAGGACTCCAAAGTCGGGGTCAAGGCCGACGCTACCAAGCCCACTGAGGGGACTAATGGCCCTGTCGCCACATCGTCCTCGCCGACGACTCCGCCCGTCACGGGCGGTGACCTCCAGGACGCCGGCTTCACTCCTGTCCCGCTCACCGTCACTCCTCCCATGTCTTCTCCGCCAGATGCAGAAGTCGTGCTGCCCCCGACACCGACGTCCCAGCTCTTGCCCCAGGCAGAGACCGAGGGCGTCACTTCGGGCGCTGTCCAGCCGCCGGGCTCCACGGGCGGCTCTTCCATACATGAAAAGCCTCATTCGCGTCATTCCGTTGCCCCAAGCAACGGCAGCGTAGACGCCGAGGACTCGGAGGGCACTAGCTTTACGGAGGATGAGGACATCGACGATGTCAACGGCATAGATGATTTGGAGGATGAGGAAGATAAACTGATTTTAAACGGCGGAGCGGGGATCCCCATTGGACCGGTAAGCAGGCCCTATACCTTGTCTGACGATGCCTTACCCTTCCCTTGTTAGGATGGAGTTCCAAAACCTTTACTTCCTCCTATTGCACCACAGCATGTTGGACGGAAATGTCTCGTGCTAGATCTTGATGAAACCCTCGTACACAGCAGCTTCAAGGTTTGTTTTTTTATCCTACTGCTCATCCAAACACTCCTTTCTGATGCACTTTCTAGTCAATACAACAAGCTGATTACGTCGTACCTGTCGAGATTGAATTCCACTGGCACAACGTCTATGTGATCAAGCGTCCCGGGGTTGACAATTTCCTAAAGAAGATGGGAGAGATCTACGAGATTGTTGTGTTCACTGCCAGCTTGAGCAAAGTTAGTCCTTCCTCCGCGACGCGTTTACAGCTCCGGGAGTAACCCGAATTCGTTTAGTATGCCGATCCTGTGCTGGACAAGCTCGACATCCACCAGGTGGTTTCGCATCGTCTCTTCCGAGAAAGCTGCTACAATCATAAGGGCAATTACGTCAAGGTAGGCAAATTTAGTGGGTACGGTTGATTGTTTCGATGCTTACTTGGCTGTTTAGGATCTATCGCAATTGGGCCGGCCCATTGGTGATACCATTATTCTCGACAACTCGCCCGCATCCTATATCTTCCACCCCAATAACGCCGTCCCGGTGTCGTCGTGGTTCAATGATCCGCACGACACTGAGCTTACGGACCTCGTCCCCTTCCTGGCGGACTTGAGTGGCGTGGAGGATGTGCGGGGGGTCTTGGACGGCGCCCGGTGAAAAGACTGCAGCTATTTCGGTTGACAAGGAACATCGTTCCTGTTCGTCGCCCCATATCCTATCGTCGTGGTACGTGATATCATCCCCGTCACCACCACAACTGCTAACGCCCCACTCCAGTTTTCTTCGTTGCTTGCCTGCAGTTCCCGTTCTGGTATTATACCGCACTCACTATAAACCTCCAGTCTTTCTTCTCTCTCTCCGGTGTCATTGTTTTAGTCTCCCATGCTCGTCGTTCTCTTCGGTATATACACAGTCAACTTTTTTTCTTAATATACCCGCAAGCAAACTAGTATCACCCCAATGTTTTTTCTTCGCATACTGCACACCGCCATGCCCAGCTGTATGCCGTTTGGACCTGCGCTCGACTTCCGACTCGGATTATACACATTTTAATGCCAAATCGATGATCTTACACACGTTCCCCTTATCAGTGCCATTCTTTCTCCCTACCCACTTCTTTTTTCATCCATGGCTTCCCCCCTTTCTCCCTGAGCTCCGCCTCAGCTTATTCACGCTGTCGTGCGCTGGTCCTGCGTCATCATATTTTGGGCTTTTTATACTCCTCCGCAGTGCGCTTCGATGCCGGCATGCATATGCACACGGTTGTGCTACCAGGTTTGCATACTGCCGCCGCTTACCTACATTTTATCTGCTATTTACGACTTGACATGAAATAAACGTTTACAATGACACGCACCTATTATCCTCGACTATTAGAATGCGCATCGGATGAAGAGAATACAGCACTGCGCCATTTATAACTGTCCTGCGTACAACGTGCCTGAAATGGCACGCCTCTACGCAAGATACATCTGCTGAGAGAGTCAACACCTTAAAGTGAAGCGCACCTCCGCTGGCACGCTCACATGTTCACACTCGCTGAAAATATCCCGTGCTTAAGCAGTCATAATATTTGTGATATAACGTCAAGATAACACATCTCGCTTTCTCCCAACCCATCATCTAAACTGTACACACAGGGTTTTGTAAAATAATCTTTCCATGACAGCCTTCATCGCCTCGTAACGTCGAAACGAACACAATGATAAGATCGTCACCCCCGTTATTATATTTGGACCTCCAACCTCTCGTCTCCCCACCTCTTTCCCCTAACCTTTGAGTGCCTTCCCCGAGTCATCGTCGACGCTATTCGTCGGCTCCTCGTCGTCCCACGGACTGAAGTTCACCTTGCGGATGCGCGGGAGCGATTGTAACCACGAGGGGAGGACCTTGCCCAACTCCCGCGCCGACTGTTGAGGAACATGCGGTATGGCATGCACGTGCGAGGGTGAAGACGGGATGCTGCCGACGTCGCTGAGGCTGGGAAGACGCTCGAAGCTCGTATTGGTGGATCCTCCTAGGGCACGCTGCAGTGCCTCACGCTCTGCAGGCGACGGGGCAAATGCACGCAGGAGAGAGCTGTTAGTTGACGCAGCAGACGACATGGCCGTGGAGCCGAGGCCGTTGGGATTGAGGGCGTCGTACGATGAGTGCGAGACGTGAGTAGTGACGATGCTTGGCACGGTGCCCGATTTTTTGGAGAGGCTAAACTCTTTGGCGTCAGGGTTGAGACCCTTCTTTGGCTTGTCCTTGGTCGAGAACCATCGCCTGGGCCCGGTTTTGAACAAGCCTTGGGCTGCCGAGTCGCCCTCTTCAGGATCAAACAGGACGGGCTTAGGGTCAGACTGTGTACGGTGAATCCAAGAGGCACGCTGTACATCCATGGAATTTACAGGGTTCGTGTGCTCCCAACGATAATCCCGCGGGAGCGTACGAACTTCAAATGGATCATGGTCGAGATCGCTCGCGCTCGGGCCGTGCAGCGACGTCGGAGAAGTAGTCATGGTGGTGTATCCGGTAGTGAAGCTGTCTGCGTGCTGGGAATGGGAGTGCAGTCCGTTTCCGCGCCATTCCCTGTCCATGAACGCATCACTTTCAGATTGGAAAGACCGTGACAAGCTGTCAGCGCTATCAAGAGGTGTCATGAGGCCTGTAGGGATCAGCGACTGGGACGTAGGTGTCAGACCTGGCAGCCGACGAGTGAGTGCCGCATCAGAGTCTCCAAATGTTAAAGGACTGCCGACAGCATACGCGGGGGCGTGACTGTAGTTCTGGACGCGTTCTCCAAATATTGGGTATGAGTTGGCTGGAAGGGCAGATTGTGCGAGGGTGCCGTTAGGAATAGCCGTGGTCGTGGTGTTAAAGTTGGAGATGTTCCCCAGGGCCAGGTTGTCGGGCTTGGAGGCGGCAAGGTCGGGAAGTGACTCTCGTCGCTCCCTTTCCACCGTCGCGTGCGTGGAGTATGTTGATCCGTTGGGTGAGTGGCGAGATAAACCGTATGATGCAGAAGGCCAGATCTCAGAAGGCACAGGTTGCGGTGCGGCATCCGTGTGCTTACGCTCATCTGTTCGTTCCCTCAGGAGCCTTAACCTTTCCTTGTCATCGGTCAACTTCTCCTCCAGTTCCCTTGAACGCTGGTTCAATGCCGCCACAAGGTCTTCCGCGACTTTGATCTCCTGCCTTTTCTGTTCCAAGGCGTCGGTGACTTCCTGCTCGGGTTCAGCGACTGTGGCCTGGCTCTCGCGGACGAAAGCTTCGTCATCGCGGAGTCTCTGCTGCAGCTGGAAGATTTCCTTGTCGAGGTATTCGATACGTCTATTTGCCCCGTCACGTGCGCTCTGAGCGGCCTTGAGCTTCTTTTCGGCTTCCTTTCTGGTACTTTCCGCAGAACGTTTGGAGTCATCAAGGGCCTTGGTACGTGACTTGAGTTCGAGTTTGGAGGCGTCTTCCTGGCGTTTCTTTTCACGATACGAGTCCACCTCTTCCTGCAGCAATGCATGCGATTGCGACGCGGCAGATTGGCATTCTGTAAGTTGAGCGCGTAATTCGAGGACGGAGGCTTTCGAAGTCGAAATTTGATGGAGAACTTCCGCTATGAGCGGTGACTGATCAAAGATGGCGGAAGACGATCTGGACGGTAATGAGGAACCATGACGGGTGGAGTCGGTGGGGAGAATGGGCTGCGACTGCGGTACTGGCTGTCGGTGACTACTGGAACGATCCACAGACAGCACGGGCGGGTTGCGTGTTGCATGGAGAGGTAAAGACACTGACTTCGGAAGCGGTGGGGGGGTTGAACTACGCGCTGATAGGGCCGATGGTCGTTGTGATGATCGTTCGCGATTCCTTAACCTGGGGGGTGAACCTCGGGGGAGTAAATAAGGAGGAAGGCTCTTGGTGGAGAAGGTAGGTCCTGATTGGAAAGTTGATTACAACAAGGTTGATTTAGATAAGATAGACGAGCTGCTTACCATTGCAATCCTGCAGCATATCCATACTTTTCATGCACAGTATACCCGAGCTCCAGCTCTCTTCATCCTTTGATCTAGAAATCACGTCCTGATACCAGGCCTCGAGCACACCTCCACGCCACCATCTTCCAAAAGCTCCAATATACCAAGAATCCGAAATGATCCAACCATCGCGATCTTCACCGGGAGCAGATTTCGACATCGGCACCATGGCGGCAATGGTGAAGATGGCAAAGCTGTGAAAGACATGTTTTGGGGTGCGGAGGGATACGGATGCGCGGTTGGCGAAATGAAAAGGCGAGGAATTGTCGAAGGAGCGCGTGTGAGCAGGCCCGGGTGCTGGAGGCACTCGAGCAGACGGGGGTTTGGAGCCAGGCGTGTGCTGATCTTCATCTGCAGGGTCGTCGAGACGACTCAGGTGCTGTCGAAAGGACTGCTCGATGAGATAGGCTCTGAACGAGTTTTCAGATGGGTTTGTAAGATAAGCTGAGAGCAAGATATGCGTTAGTAAAAAAGCATAAACTGCGAGACTATTACAAATGCAGAGAGCATGCTGACCCAATACGAGGAAGACGATGCAAAAGACGACAAGACAGAACATGGACCTGAGGTCGCCCTTGCCGACGATGGCGCTGACCAGGTCTGCAAACGGATTGCGGAGGGTCATGAGGCCGAAGCCAGCGAAGGAGATGCTCATTAGGAGGAACAGGGCGTGGGTCCAGAAGCGTTTTGCAAGAAGGGGGGTGGGTGTGGCGTGAGTGTTCAGCGCTGGGTGGGACGCCTTTGAGCGTCCCGAGGGGGGCGTGGGGGAATAGGAATACAGAGAGAAGCGCACAGGGCGAGGAAGGGAGCGAACGATGGTGGAGATGGGCAGATGGGCGACGATGCTGATCCTGCGCTCACAGGCCGTGCATAAAGAAAAGAAACAACGCAAACATAATCTACACCCCGTCACTCTCCGTTCCCACGCTCAGCCTCCACCTTGCACAGGATCGTGTGCAGCTCCTCCCAGCCCATCGTCCCCTCTGTCCGTTTCATATCGTACATGGATACACTATACCCTGCCAGTTTCCGTACTCGCTTCGCTGCCCTCTTCGCTGCAAACGACGGCCCCTTCCACGCCTCTGCGTCGTGCTCGATAATTCCTCCTGCCAAGCCTTTTGATACATTGTCCTCCTCAGGCTCCGTGTCACTCAGCCCTGCAAGCGCCGACTGTCGCTTACCTCCGGCGTTACCTGCTCGTGCCTGCTTGCCCTTCTTCATCCCCATGTTCTCCGGCGACGATGCGTCTCCATCGTATTGTATATCAGCAGGTGGAGCCTTGCTCACTGCCGGAGGCTCTCTCACAGATGGGGGCTCTTTCCCAGTAGGCTTGTTCTCATGCTGCGCACCACTTACTGACTGAGTGTTCTTGCCTGACTGTGAGCTTTTCTTCATCTCCGAGCCTTTCCTTGGCTGCGAGCTATTGACTGGTTGTAACCCGTTGATTGACCGTGACTCATGCAATGGCTGAGATCCATTCAATGCCTGCGAAAGAGAAGAGCGGGGCTGCGATTTGGGCTGCGACTGCGAATACGAGGCTGAGGTGTCCGAGTTCGGCGCCAGTATGCGAATGGGCCCGTCAGGCTTGTTAGACAGCCTCGGCGACCTAGGGCGCGGGACCTTGCGCTTCACTGCACGCCGCGGGTGGCTTGGCATGTCGACATTCTGAGTCAGAGGTTGCGACGGAAAGATTGGCTCGCTTGCTATCATGGATGATGACGGAGGCGCAGGTGAGGAGGGAGGCAGCATCACTGGTTTGGGCCGCTGCGCCGGTGTCGGCATTGGAGGATATGAGGACATTGTGTTTTGGGGTATTGCAGGGGATTTTGCGCTGGTGTCAACGACGGGCGATGATGGCGCGAGGGTGATAGATGCTTCCCGCCGAACGGGAGAAGTAGGTGATGATGCTCGCACCGGAGAGCTGAGTTCAGGAGCAACAGGAGATGATGCCTGCATGGGAGAGCTACGAACAGGAGAAGCAGGCGACAGTTTCGCGGGAGAGCTGAATGTTGTTCGGCGTACAGGCGATGGTGTTCGGCATATAGGTGATGATGTCTGGCGTGCAGGTATCGGTGCTTTTGCAGGAGACTTGGATCGGTCTATAGGGCTTCTTATGTTCGTAGGAGTTGGTGCCCAATCAGATATAGGTCTCTCTGGCGAACTTGATGGAGGGAGACTGATATGTCGGCTTTCCGTTACTGTGTTCATTTCAGCATTGTAAAGAAAGACAGAATATAAACGAACTCACGAGAACCAGTGCGCTGCCGTTTTCGGGGAGACGAATTCTCCAGCACATCTTCCTCGTCGTCGTCACTTTCACCGTAAACTAAAGGTACGTTAGAATAACACAGCTTGGCAAAAGATGGTTACGTACCCCGCATGGTAGCAAGAATAGCAGCTACATCGGCGGGCGGTTTTCTGAATCTCGAATATTTCATGAGCTGCTCAACTTTGTAAATGGATTATCATCGCATGGACTTCACGAAAAAGACCAACTTCTTCCAATTTTAAAATCCTCGAAGCAGTAAGTTCCTTCCTGTTTTCTTTCTCCGGTACTGTGTTCTCGCCGTTTGGTACAGTCTTCGCCACAGTCTTGGGACCACTTCCTTGACGCTTAACGGCTGTTGGTTTCTTCGCGACAGCATTGCTTGGTCCTGCCTGTTGGCGCTCGACGGGCTTTGCTTCCTTCGCAGTAGCCTCGCTAGGTCCAGTGGCCCTCTGACGTTCGGCTTTACGCTCTTTAAGAATATTTCTTGGAGCGCAGCATTCAATATCGTTAGAGGCAGAAAATCAAGACTCTAACTCACCCTGCACCGCCATCCTGTCGCAGTCCCTCCGTCCACAGTTTCAGATCCGGATTGGCCTCTAATGGCTTTGGGTTGCCAAACATAGCTTCCCCAATGCTTCCAATAACCGACAATGAGCTGCATTCTATGGCCAGACATGATATGGCGGTCATGCGCTGGTTCCCTAGCGGGATGCGCGAGAAGAAGGGCTTGAAGCCCTTGATAGCGATGACGGCGCTCTTGAGCTCCGTCAGCCTCTTTCCGCTTAGCCTGAGGATGCGAGTGTAAGCGCAAATATGTATGCTCGGCCACGAGGGACGTACATGGAGTATTCGTGCACGGCCTCCCTGGTGAATTTAATCGGGACGACCGTCTGCTTGTCAGATATGCGCGCCCAAATCGCGGCGTGTTCGTCCCCGGAGGGGTAAGTGAGAAACTAGAGGCCCGCATCAGCGTCGCCGGCATCTGCAGGAAAAGGAACGCATCCTGACCTCAGTAATTTGAGCTTTCTTGCTTTTCTCGAAGAGCGGAACGGAGAGGAGGCTGGCGCCGTGCTCTTCTGCGATGCTGATGAAATAGCTGTTCATCCAGGGTAGTAGAGATTGTGCCATGATTGTAGAGGGTAGGTGGGATCATCGACGAGGGTGGAGGCGGTTGACGTGCAAGCTCAACCGTTAAGACGCGTCACGCGAATGATAACATCACATGATCTGTCACACGGAGATAGTGTTTCTGCTAGCATTCCCAAAGAGCTCGAGGAAGCCTGCCGACGACTGACACGAGTGTAAGATGACCTTCTGCTGCTGTAAATTTGTGCAGAAGGAAATTTGGGAAGAAGAGATGCGGTCGAATTGGCAAATCAACTGTCAGGAATAGTGGGAGATTGAAATATAAAGACAGGGTTTTGAAATTAAAATAGTTCGACAGTTGACACCTCTACTTTAGCTCGTTAGCATATCTATAGGACATGTACACTGCTGGTCGAGAATAGCTCATGGCAAAGCGACACCATCTCGATGATAAGGTTTTGACACCGAGAGGGTTGCGGATGACAAAGCTTGACGGTTACATAAAGGTTCAAGGCCACTTGTCAGCTTCCCTGTCCTCACACCACCACGACAGAACAGACAATAACGACGCGGAGCAAGTAGATCAAGTTTCGACAAAGTCTATCGTCGAGGGGACTACACTGATACACATACAGGGGAGAAAGCGATAAAGAAAAATGAAAGCGAAAGCCACAGCGACTGCAACGGAATACATGGCGCCTAAAAACACGAAGAAAAAGTTGGCTTGATCACTGGGATCAAGCAGGCTAGGAGAAGACGGATTTACTCTTTCTTCTCCAATGAGGCTTCTGCTGAATTAGATTTCAGCTGATCAGAAGAATCCTCAGGCTTGGGTGCCTTCTCCTCATGCGCACCGTTGTTATCCACGGCGGGATTGGGGTTACTCGTATTCGGCGGCAGCAGCTGGGCTTGAGTGAGCGCGGCACGGAGGGCGGCGTTCTCGATGCGCAGGGTGTCGACCATGGCGCGACACTCTTCCCAGCGGCGGTTGGCCTCGTCGGCGGAGGCGAGTGCGGCATCGAGGAGCTGGGACCGTGATTCGAGCGCTTTTACATGTCTGCCTCGCTGATCAGGGAGTGATGCAGATGCGCCTGAACAAGAATGCTTACTGGTCTCTACGCTCTCGGAAGGCGCGCTGGGCCTTTCTGTTCTGCTCTGCGCGCTTGCTGTTACTGAGGGCGCGGCCGGTCCCGTTGGGTGGGGGAGACTCGGACTGCTGCTGCTGCTGCTGGGGCACACCGGGATGGGGATGGGGGAGGTTCGGGGGCATGCCGCCGGGGGTGTAGTCTGCCGGGGCATATGCATAGCCGGGAGGAAGGGGCCCGGGCATGGGATGCATGAGGGCGTGGGGAGGAGGGAGGACGTGCATGGGCTGTTGGGATGGGGGTGGAGGGGGCGGTGGCTGGGGTGGATGCTGCGAGGCATCTGTGGAGGTCGAGGGAGGGGACTTGCGCTTGCGGGATGTGCGGGGAGCAGGGGTTATGGCAGGAGGGTCTTCGCGCAGGCGCATCGTCTGGATGGTGGTCGGCTGCTGCTGTTGCTGCTGCTGCTGCTGCTGCTGCTGTTGGAGATGGTGCTGGACATTGGCCTGGTGCTCCTGCGGCTGGGGCGGGGGTGGGTTCTGCTGGGCGGGCTGGGTGCCGCTGGGGGACTGCTGCTGGAAGGAGAGCATCCCGCTCGATGGAATGGGCGGTTGGGATTGCCGAGTATTAGTAAGAGGCTGAGTCAGGTCGCGGCGTGTGCCGGGGCAATAAACAAGTGCTGCAACGTGCTGCAAACAGAGTGAGACACAGTGCAATGCGCGCAAACAGTCAGGTACGCGGACGCGTGTTACGTAATGGTGCGTGAGTACGTCGACTCCTTGAGTGGCACTCGCCCCAGCTGCCATCCAAGGCCTGCCCAGGGCCACTGCAGTCGGCGCTCTCCTCCTCCCCCCATGGCCACAGCAGACTCCCCCAAGCAGTCCCTCCGCCAGCGTCTCTTCTCCACCACCAGCAGGAAAAGCTCAAAGCACAAGGACAGCGACACGGCCACCCCATCTCCGCCGCCTGTCATCGTGCATCCCGTCGAGGACTCCACGAGCACGTCGGGTTAGTCTCTTTCCCTCTTTGCTCCCCTCCCGCTGACCCCGTACAGCCACCGCCGTCCACGAGCGGGCGTCGTCCCACGCGGCATCCCTTGCGGCCGATGCCGCCGCCCCAGACACCCATCCCGACGATCAAGATAGAGAGCAGGGCTCCATGAACACCACGCTTACAAACAATAGACGGGTCCCATTCTATCGCCGCAAGGGCAACAAGTCTGCGACTGCCCTTTCGTCTACCACCTCCCACTCTATTGTCAAGCCGTCGCCAGGCCCTTCACGCTCACGCCCGTCCTTTCTCTCTAGAGTGGTGCATAAGGTTGTCCCATGTGTCAATCCCCTGGACGATGTCCTTCCGCCCAAACTAGACGACGCTAGCGCTCGCACCCCCGATGCACGGCCTTCTTTCGCCATGAAGGACATGGCCACCGTCAAGACGACAGACGCAGATACCCATTCGGGCGACACGGTCCACCAGGATGCTTCACCGATACCCCCACTAGTGATACCCCCTACCACGTCAAGCATGCCTCCGTCCCCTACAGACTCGGAGGTCGTCGTCCCCCCGCCTGCCAGTGCCCATCTGCTGCCTGAAGACGAGACGGATGGCATGACCTCAGGCGCCGTACAGCCACCGGGCTCCACTGCTGAGCAGGTTGCCCGCACCCACGCGCACGAGTCGGCAGACGAGTCGGACAGCACAAGCTTCACTGATGACGATATTGAGCATCGCCGCATCCAGGAAGAGCAGGAGGAAGAGGAAAGACTAATCAAGAACGGAGGATCTGGCATCCCGATCGGGCCTGTATGTATCTTATCTAAGTCGTCCAATTGTTCTCTTTGCTGACGCGATCACCTTAGGATGGTCTTCCCAAGCCACTGCTGCCCCCCATCGCGCCAGAGCACGTTGGAAGGAAATGCCTCGTCCTTGATCTCGACGAAACACTGGTTCACAGCAGCTTCAAGGTACGCTCAGTATTACTAAATTTTGGATTTCGTCTAACATTTTGCACAGGCTATCCAGCAAGCAGACTTCATTGTTCCCGTCGAGATCGAGTATCATTGGCATCACTTTCATGTTTTAAAACGACCCGGCGTCGATAATTTCCTCAAGAAGATGGGAGAGATTTACGAAATCGTAGTATTTACCGCTAGCTTGAGCAAGGTCAGTAAACCCTCCTGCTTGCCCCATCTAATCTAACTAGTCACCCGTAGTATGCGGATCCTGTGCTTGATAAGCTCGATATCCATCGTGTCGTGACCCATAGATTATTCAGAGAGAGTTGCTTCAGCCATAAAGGCAACTATGTCAAGGTGCCACTCAATCCATCTGCTATTTTTGTATGCTCTAACACGGGGTACATACAGGATCTATCACAACTCGGGCGGCCTATCGCTGACACCATCATTCTTGACAACTCCCCCGCATCCTACATCTTCCATCCGAACAACGCCGTGCCCGTGTCATCATGGTTCAATGACCCTCACGATGCCGAACTGACTGACCTGATCCCCTTCCTCGCGGATCTGACCGCCGTGCCGGACGTCCGTGGGATCCTGGACGGCGCACGCTAAAACCCCTCCGGGGCCTCGCCTAACGCGGGAAAGCATCCGCTCTGCTCAATGCGAACCGTCGCGATGAGCAAGGACACTCACCCTCACCGCGCAGCCGGCATCCGGCACCCCTATTGTCTATACCTCGCGCTTCCTCCATCTCCAGAGGTACATACCGACGGTCTCTATACCCCCCACCCCCTTCCGCAAGTCCATGCCACCATGGGGCGTTTTCTGCCCCAGTGAGACTTGCCTGCTCCTGCATCTGGATTTGGATTTCGGTTGTTACATATATCCCCCGGTTCTCTGAAAAAGCTACACTCATTTGGATTCATTTTCGTTTTATCTCTTTTTGTGCATGCATTGTAGTAGCTCTGACGGATGAAAGCCCTGTGGTCTTTTGTCATATAATTATTTCGGTATACTCATTGTAACCTGTTCATGATCTTTTTGGCGTATTTCTTTCACTGCCCGACACGCTGGATTACCTGTATTTATTGCTGCGCTCCCACTAGTCAGTTATTTTTATGACATAGGAACGTCCTTTCAGCACTATATCAGTGTGAACATAAATCATTTGAATCCACCGCCAGACCTCTCCTCATCGTTATGTTTCCTGCAGCAATTCTGCAGCGCGTGCCGCGCACCTCACTCGGAGTCTGAATTTTGCTCGTGTCTGGCACAAACAGTGACGGCGCGTATCAAGGTGTCTCCTTTTCAACCACATCTAAAGTGCTAAGTTTTCATCAAACAGAATGGCAAATCGCACAGATTCCCCTCCTGTGCCGCCTAAATCCTCGTCCAAGTCAAAGGACTCGAAGCGTGGTATGTACACCATCCTCTGGCTTGTTGAGTTCCTTCTGACGTTCCGTCTCTAGCAACCCCCACTGTAATCAAATATTACCTCGTTGCGTATAACGTCCTTTCGACCGTAGGATGGGCATACGTTCTCGTCCTTACCCTTGTACACGTCCTCAACCTCGACGGTAGCTCTGACAACGTCGTGGCCGCGAATCCGAAAACTGCCTCGTCGACACTCTCCAGCTTCCTCTCGTCGATCCCCTTCTTCAGATCTTCCGGCATTACGTCTGCGACCGTGCAGTCGCGTCTTCCCCCGCTTCTCCAACCGACGTATAATCGTGCTACTACGACCTTTGGACGTGTCGGGACTCAGACAGCATTCGTGCAAAGCTTCGCGCTCCTGGAAGTTGTCCATGTCCTGTTGGGATGGGTGAGGAGCCCTTTGCAGACTACAGCTATGCAGGTTGCTAGCCGGCTGTTCCTTGTGTGGGGCATAGCTGAACAGTTCCCAGCTGTAAGTCGTCAGTTTACCAACTCTGTTGTCTCGCCTCATCGGTTGTCTCTTTGTTCAGGTTCGTACAAACCCGTTGTACGCAAGCATGGTCTTCGCCTGGTCTTTCACAGAAGTTATCCGCTATTCTTTCTACGCATGCAATCTCCTTGGGTATAACCCCCACTTCCTGCTGTACCTTCGATATACCACCTTCTTCATTTTATACCCCCTAGGCGCGTCCTCGGAAGCGTTCCTTATCTACGCGACACTCCCAACCTCTTCTCCTCTTCCTGGGTGGCAGTCATGGCTCCATGGAATGTGGAAGCCAACAGACTACGTCCGCGCTGTGCTTTTCGGTATCTGGTGGCCAGGTATGCAAGTTATTTATCACAGTGCAATTTATGACTTACGCCTTGCAGGTCTATATGTGATGTACACCTATATGATTGCTCAGAGGCGCAAGGTTCTTGGGAAGGGACCTCAAACCATTGGCAAGTCCAAGGGATCGAAGGCTCATTAATGGATGGCGTGTACTGGATGAGCACTTATCTAAGGTATGGTTGTTGCATACGAGGCAGGTTCACCGTTAACGCTGAACTTGCAGTATTTAGGAATAATTTCACTCCTTATGTTTTAATAGGTTACTGTTCCTTCTTTGCAACTTACACACTAAATATGTTGAATATCTGGGTATTGGAGTTCTTACCTTCTGGTATGTTCCAATGGGTGACGAATATAATGTTAAAGATTGTTATTGATATAAGCATGTATGTATCGTCTCAGAGAAGACACTTCCTGCATAGGATCGGCTCTCGTAAGTACATTGGCGGCCGTGTATGTTCGAGGCAGGTGGACTGAGGATGGACTGCGAGCACTAGCTTCAATTCAGAGCAGCTTACACGTAGCAAAACTTCTGGAAATGAAAACTTGCCTGGTACAATGTACAGATAGCTGTAATGCGCATTGGCTGGAATAATCATCGAATGCTACATGCCAGAAGTTGCGGGAGCCTCAGATCTTCGCGCCGCGCGCGACCGTATTGCTTCATTCCCAAGCTGCAACCAAATAAACTCGATCACTTAGAATCAGTTGCAGTTTGGCGTCCCCCACAATCGCCAACCATGGCGTCTAGTACGGCGGCGCAGACGTTTTCGCTCGCGAATAACATCCTTGAGGTCTCTCCACAAGACGAGATTTATCGTTTCGATGTCGAAGCCGACAAACGTCTCAACAGAGAGATGCCATGGACCAAAGAGTTCGCTTCACCTTCACCATTGTTCGAACCCTGTCTGACACTTCTGTAGTCCGCATTACTTCAAATCATGCAAGATTTCGGCTGTTGCACTGATCAAGATGGTTCATTATTCCACTATTTGGGTCCATAGATAACAGGATGGCTGAACGATTGGTCTTATTCCCAGGTAATCCATGCGCGCTCTGGGGTGCCACACGAGATTATGGGTTTAATGCAGGGGAAAGTGGTGGGGAACTCAATCGTAATCATGGATTCTTTTGCATTGCCAGTGCAGGGTACAGAGACGCGTGTCAATGCCGCGAATGAGGCGAATGAGTACATGGTGGAATATATCCAAGGGAGTGAAAAGGTGCGTCTCATGTCACGCGTGTAATCTCAGCAAGCTGACCATTTTTACCGTGATTCAGGCCGGTAGATTGGAGAATGCAATTGGCTGGTACCATTCTCATCCTGGATACGGATGCTGGTTGTCTGGTATCGATGTCAACACTCAAATGAATAACCAGAAGTTCCAGGATCCGTTTGTGGCAGTCGTTGTACGTATTATGGCTCGATTGTGTAACATCCATGAGACAGAAACCGATGTTGTCTTGCAGATTGATCCCAACCGTACCATCTCTGCTGGAAAAGTTGACATTGGCGCGTTCCGTACTTATCCTGAAAACTATACGCCGCCGAACGCGTCCGCCTCAGAATACCAGTCCATTCCTCTTAGCAAAATCGAAGACTTCGGCGTACATGCAAACCAGTATTACCAACTAGAAGTTGAGATCTTCAAATCGAGCTTGGACAATGAGTTATTGGGCTTGCTGTGGAATAAGTACTGGGTGAACACTTTGAGCCAGAGTCCTTTAATTTCAGTGCGTCATGATCTCACAACTCGTTCTATGTTTTGCTTACATGGTGGTGGCTTTAGAATAGGGCCTATTCGGTATCTCAATTAACTGATCTGCACCAGAAGTTATCCAAGGCTCAGACTTCCGTGTCAACTACTCGCCCCGTTGTTCCCTCACTGAAGGATAAAGATCCCTCTTCGAAGGCACGTATCATTCCTGATCAATGCCGAGATTCTTTAAGAAACTAATTCCTGTTCCCGTTGCAGCAAAAAGAGAAAGAGGAGAAGAAGAAAGAAGAGAATCAGTTGGCCAAAAGTGTCAGAGATAGGTAAATGGCTCTGGATGCTGCAGTCCTTTCTGTTACTCACCTATCTTTTTCCGTACAGTACGAAGATAGCGGTGGAGGCTCAGCATGGTCTTATCGCGCAAGTTATTAAGGATGTTATTTTCTCCATGCGCCCGAAGGGAGATGGTCCTCCGACGACTGAGCAGATATCGGAGGCTACGGATATGGCCATTGGCTGAGTGCCCGGCGTGCGACTTAGAAATGTTATATTCTCCTATATCCCAGTTCTTTTTTATCGCTGCTTTCATATGTATAATAAACAAGTGTATTGAGTTTCCTATTGAATGTGAACACCAACGTAACTTTACGAACGGCATACCAATATGTACGCTACGTGCGGTTGATGGAACTGACCAAAATGGTAGTTTCCGGAGGACGATAGACAACAACGCCAAACTCTGAGGATTTTCGTTCGTTGCAATCCACACAACGTCTATCGTTCCATCCTCAAGAAACCGCAAGTCGTTAAAGTGAGTATCATTATCATTGTCAGTCTGCAGATGAAGGTCTGTGCTACTCAGGGAGCTCTGTTTTGTGGAGAAAAACGAGGAGTATTGGATGGATTCACGTTCAGGCTTTCAGATGACGGACTGTGGAAGTGAACATTCGCTAATGAATCTTTGTACTATCTCAACAGAATGGGCCTCCAGGAATACCAAGTAGTCGGACGCCATCTCCCTACGGAGTCGGACCCTACTCCCAAAATCTACCGGATGCGCATCTTCGCTCCTAATGATGTAGTCGCCAAGTCCCGCTTCTGGTATTTCCTCAGGTGTGTCAAACCTTGTGCTAGTATCCTGCATACACCACCAACTCCTTATTAGACAACTCAAGAAAGTCAAGAAGGCCAATGGAGAGATCATCGGCGTGAACGTTGTGTGTATTATGATATCCCTTGCAGCCCTCAAGAGGCAGGCGGAATGGGATTACTGACCGATTGGGCTTTGCGCTCGCGTTTGTAGATTCACGAAAAAAAGCCATTGAAGGTCAAGAACTTTGGTATCTGGCTTCGCTACGATTCTCGCTCCGGTACCCACAACATGTACAAGGAATTCCGTGACCTCAGCCGTGCGGATGCTGTCAAGAGCTTGTACCAGGACATGGCTTCCCGCCACCGTGCTCGCTTCAGGTCGATCCACGTATGTTGGAGCTTGTTCGAACTTGAAGGATATCTAGCTGATCATCTATACAGATCCTCCGTGTTGTTGAGATCGAGAAAACTGAGGACATCCGCCGTCCCTACATTAAGCAGCTCTTGACCCCAGGTCTCAAGTTTCCCCTTCCCCATCGCGTCTCGAAGATCCGCTCGACCTTCATTGCCAACCGTCCTGCTACTTTCTAAGCGTGCAGTTTTCAGTTCTTTGGATGGTGGTGGGCTTGTGTTTTGCACGGATGCACTGGGCATTAGTTATGTTGGTACTTACTTACAGGAGTACGTGCAGTATGCATGAATATGATCCTTTATGCTCTTCATACCTTACTTCCAGCTTATCTAAAGTTACAGCTCCTTGAAAGAATGGTTATGGTGGTGTATTATAAGATACTGATTCAGCCTAATACTGCAACTATTACTAACGGTTGCTGAACAGCAACCACCGGATACCTTCCCAAATACTCTTCGCATCTGTACAGAGTTGATATTGCGTGGTCGATGCACTGTGCCGCGTTTTAGACGTCTGGTTCAAGTCTATGACTGTCATCAGAGGAATTTATCGTATTTCTACAGATCTCCAGGTATACAAACTAACTTGGTACTGGCACAGATGCACCTGTCTGCGCACTGTGTTTTGCCTTGAGAGCCTTTTCCATCTCCTCGAATGCGTTCACCACGACATCATGTCTCTTCTCCGATCCGTTTATGTCAGAACTGGAGACAATGCTCATGGGCCATTCAGATTCTGAGATATTTGAAGCTGTAAGTGAGGCACGCAATGCTGCAATAGTCTCCTTATAAGCCTCCAGAGAGTCCTCATACAGATCATACACGCAGACGGCGCAACCGGACATGCAGCATTCTACATAAACGCTAGTCAGCTGTAGAGGATAACACAAGAACAATAATATCAAACGTGCCATCCGATTCTGGAGGTTTGGGTTGTTCGGGTATGACGAATCCTCTGAAGGTGTTCAGTTCGTCTTTGAAAGACGATACCGGGGTGGTTGTAGTCCCATAGACCGAAGAGCTTTTGTGAGTAAGTTCATCGATATCCTTGGACAAAGCTTGTTTGCTTCTTAGAGACCTCTCGAGTATGATATATCTATCTCTAAGATTCCGTCCGCCCCTGGAAGGATGCTTTATGCGTTCTATAATTGTCGAAATATAACGGTGTCTTGGCTCCGACATGATGCCATTGCGGGTGAATGCTCCCCACTGGAGGGAAGAAGGTGAGAAAGGGGCAAGAGTTCGGGTTATTGATGTGAAGACCATGTATACATGGCGTGGAGTAAAGAATTTTCAGCAGGTCGGGGTTGGAAACAAAGGAATCCAAGGAACGAAAGGCGGATGTAGGAAAGTGGCCGGTCTTTGCCGAACCCAGGCTTTTCGTTTCGCTAATGTTAGTATCATATCCATTCATAAGTCTGACCAGCTGACTCATAGATGATAGGGTCGTAATTTTTGTGACAGTATCCAATATTACACCATAGTACTACTACACATAACAAGACAAGAAACGTAGGAATCCGCACATAAAAACAAAAATACACCGAAAGTGCTGTGATAAATATACTGAACCGGACTCTAATACCGTCACATCAGTCCATTGAACACTTCGAAAGCGTAATGGGTCATGAAAGGCTCACAAGCCTAAAGAGGAGGCTACGGATCGTGCAACAGAAGCACCGCGAGAGGGCGCAACAGATCCGTCTCGCGAAGGCGCGACGGAACCATGGCGCTGCTGTTCCCAAAGTTTGGTCTTCGGACGCACTTCGATGTTCTCGAATGGGGCAGCCTGTGTAAGCTGGACACAATCACGAGTACCAAGGACAAGTAGCTCGAAGAAGAAAGACGCTGCGGCACGGCGTGATGCCTAGCAAAGCATTAATAAATAACGAGAGGAAAGTTAGCATACGAAGACGCACCTTGTCTGCCATCTTTCGGAAACTGAGAACTTTGTCTTCAGCCTCTTCTCCTGCAACAGGTTGAAGCTCCTTCCGAATCAGGCCGAGCGCTTTCACGGTATTTTTGCTGTAGCCTTTTCCTTCACCATCACTAACTTCGATCTCTTTTTCTCCACCCTGAGTCTGTGTCTGTGTTTGTGTCGAAGGTCGGAGGTCAAACGCGGCTATAGGACAAGTAGCATCGGCATAGGTCTCGTCGCCTTCTTCAATTGGAAGACCATCTGGTCCTGGGGTAGACAAACGGCTTCTATCAGTCGGAGCGGCAGATTTTGATCTACCTCTGTCCATATCAATGTCGGCTGCTCCAGCGTCAAACACAGGCATTTCAAGTTGATAATCGTCCATGCCGCCTGTCTGATCTGCGAAGTCAAAGCCTCCTTCAGGACCCAAGCTTGGTCGTCCTAATAAATCACTGCCTATTGCAACACTTGGTGCTAGACTGTCTGCTCGACGACCAAGTTCGACATCTTCGTCTTCTTGAGCGTTTTCATCCAAACGAAGCCGCTTGCTTGTTGCTGCTTTGCCGGGAGATGGGGCCCTTCGTTTGTGCGTGAGCGGTCGGATAAATAATTCCGCTAGCTCTGGGGCAAGCCCAGGTGGTGCAGCACAAAAGAACGTGCCTTCAGCCGTTACTTTTGTTGGCAGAAAATGCGAAAGAGGGTCGTCGCGGATCTCTAGAAGTCGCATAACAACAGAGGAACGAGGAAGGAAATGCTGGACAGTGACAATATCGCTAACGTCCTTAGTCACGGGGGCTCCCAATCCACCTGCGCGCCCACGGCCTACCTTCGCTCCAGGGCCGTCTTGTAACTCCGTAACCGAGTCAATGATTTGTTTCTTCTCTTTCATTTTACGTTTGGCTTTGATCGCGGACTCTTGAGGCTGCGCCGCGAGCATAGGTAGTTCTTCATCAGGAGGGGGGGTTACTGGAGCATCTGTAAGAGGGGAGGCTGTAAAAACATTAGCTTTCTGATCAAGCGTGCAAGAGATCTGACTCACATGCTCTAGAAGGCGATCTTGTTTGCCCAGGAGTCTTCTCGGCTTCATCCAACGGAAGCGCATCAAACCCAATCCCCAAGTCTCCCAGGTCCATGCCGCCTAGGTCAGGGAAATCCACATCCATATCGGCACCAAAAGGGTGTTCAGATGGGTCTCTACTCTTGCTCCTTGTGGATAAGACATCGAAGTCTATGTCCATCCCATTATTACCGAGCAGATGTGAGCCAATCGAATCACGCCGTCTTGGAGCATCACGCCCAACGCCAACGCTCCCGTCAATGCTCATATGATCATTCTCATTTCCATTTACATCTCCATTCTGTGGCTCATCACCCCAGTTGATACCAAGGTCCACGTCATTGAAGTCTTGAGAGCCTATTCCGTCGGATGGGCCAATGTCAAATGGGTCGTTCAGGTCGAACTGCTGGAAGTCATCAGCAGTACGGAGAGTAATGTCGTCAATATGGGCTTGATGGTGACCCTGTGCTTGTACAGGACGATCTTCAAAGTCCACATCCCTTGACAAAGGATAGGTAAAATGGCACGGCAGAAGAGCAAGCAAGGCTCACCAGTTCACATCAGGAAGAAGTAGATCCAAATCAAGAGCACCAGCCTGGAGTGTAATAGCAGTCTTGTTCATAACGAGTTGGTCTTCAGTCATGTCAACGACACCTGGTCGAAAAGCCTATACAATACTAATTCAGCAAGACATAATACATTAACCACTGAATTCGCACCATCTTTATCTTTAAAAGAGCTTCGTTGCAGTCGTCCAGAAGATACTTGGCCTTTCGACTGTAGATTCGAACAACACCAAGAAGTAGCTGCCCGCTGAGGCGAAGAGCCATAAGTTCGATCTCTTGGCCCATGATGGCGTCTATGAAAAGAATTATGACGCGTCCTATAGATTTCAGAAAGAGATGTACACACCAACGGACTGTTCAATGTCTGTCTGGAGAGTCTGTGTCTTGGAGAGCTTGCGCTCCATGTGCGCGGCGAGCCATACTTTGCCCAAAGGCCCGCGGCGGGAGAGAATAGTTTCTGAATAGAACTGGCGGAGAATATTCAGCGGCATAATTTAACGCAGAAGGCACGACATACCATGAGGAGGTATCGCAGAAAAGAGAGAAAGAGCGGAGAGCCGACGCGTCGACTGAAACGGTCGCGGGTGGCACTTGGTTGAAGACAGGATCGAGGGGATTAGGTAATTGGCTACAATAGGATGTTATTTGTTGTATTGCCTTGCTTGTTCTTGGTGTCATTGCAATATACGATTTGGCCAGTTTATTTACGCACAGTCGCGATACTCATGGCGGCCATCCTCGCGTCCTCGTCCCGCCTTCCCCTTGCTCATTGTTCATCTCGCCTCTCCCGTACACTATACCGCGAGCTATGTGATCCACCGCGTATGCTATTATTTTTTCACCTAAGCCTGGCTGTCTCTCACTGTTTGCACAGAATTTCACCAGCGACGCCATTCCTCCACCGTATCTCATGGCGAATTATCTCCTCCCACTCCAGTCGGCGACATCCGTTCGAAGCCATGGGATTTCAAAGCCAACAAGGATCCCTCCGCTGGCCGTCAGAGTCAGGCACGGCTCGTCTTAAAGATTCTGGCAGCTGCAGATAGTGGAAAGCTCTTCGAGGTTTTATCCGTCGCTGCAGAGATGAAGGCTGCAGGTTTTATGCCTGACATTTCCACATACAACGCTATTATGATGGCTGCAAATAAAGAAGGCTCTTGGCTCGAAGCATGGGCCATATTCGACGATATGGTCTCGTTCGGTGTAAAACCCAACACTACGACGTTGAATCATCTTCTAAATGTAAGACGCATCGATATGTTTTCGTTCTTGTGATCCTCCCATATTTAACGATGACCTTTTGGTTCTCGAAGGCGCAACGGAACCGCTCCTCTGTTTACATGTGGAACGTCTTGGAGAAAATGAGTGAGATGGGTGTCCCTCGCAATCCAGGAACATACAAGATTGTCATACGACGCTGTGTGGAGGATAAAAATTTAGAAATGGCTTTACAGTATCTGTTTACTGCCAAGTCAGAAAACATGACAGTGGAGCTTACTGCTGCGCAAAGCGTTATTATTCTAGCTGCCAAACTTGGCTATCCCAGATTGGCTATTGATCTCGCTCTGTGGTATGAACAGGACTCTGTTCGAAGATTAGACCACGTCACTTGGATGAACTGTTTGATCACAGCGGCTGAATCGCTCTATGTGAGTTTATTTTTGTTTTTTGGGTTCAATGTCTGATGTTTTTCAGGCGGAAGGCGTGCAAGTGTGTTGGAAGATTGTCGTCGAAAGCTACAATGTTACCCCCGATGAAGGTATCTGCACTGCAGTATTAAATACAGCGTCTCGGCACGGTCTTCCGGAGCTTATACGGGCTGTATTTGCTGTTCTGGAGCGCAATGGGGCAGAAATCCAGGAACACCATTATACTGCATCCATAGAGGCTTCTACTAGGGCTGGCCAGTTAATGGAGGCCCTCAATATCCTTGCTTCAATGCAAGACAAGGGTGTGCAGCCGAGCACGAGCACAAAGCAAGTCATCCTGAAGGGTCTTACTGGTGACATTAACGCCATCGACAACGTTTTGAACGCCCTCGATGATCTACACAAAGCTGGACAGCTCATCCACGTTTCTGCATTGCAGTTGATTATAGAAGCTGCTGTTTCAATGGATGATCTACAGCGCGCAGTGGGAACCTACAAGAGCTTCCCCGAATATGGGGTCTCTCCTGATTTGGCAACTTTTAACGCTCTTCTGCTTGGATGCATTAATGCCGGTCATCGCCAACTTGGAGATTTGTTACTGGCTGACATGAAGGAGGCACAAATCAAACCAGATAAAGAAACCTACGAGCGTATGATTTTCCTTAGTCTGACTCAGGAGACATACGAAGACGCGTTCTTCTACCTGGAGGAGATGAAAGCTGCAAAATATGTACCTCCTTATAGCGTATACGATGCTATTATCCGAAAATGTATCGCCAGCGACGATCCTCGCTACACCATTGCCGTTGAGGAGATGGAGGAATGTGGGTACCGACCTCCTGCCGATATCAAGGTGGTTGAACGCGAAAAAGTCGACCCTGCAGTAGCAGCCCTTCAAGCATCTGGAGTGGTTTTGATTGATGAAGCTGCACAACGTTTTATTGATTCTGGGGGTCTTCCTCCGAAGGATGGATTTGAAGGATCTGGAGCTTCAAGATAAAGCTCGGACGCGGAGGTAGTTTGGCGAGTCTGGAGGTGTGGGTGTAGGTATGTGCATAATTATGTTATATACAAAACTGCATAATATATTCGAGATACCCTCGAGACATATAATACTATCGTGTCGAAAATGAAGTGCTTTCCGAAAAGTTTCAGCTGCAGGGTTGAGCTCGTCTCACGTAATCAGACAAGTTAATTTGTTCAAACCACTCTTGATTTCGACGCGCGAAGGCACGCATGACATCGGTTCGCTGTTCTCAAGCAAGGAAGCATACTGTTCCTTACATGGATACCTTCTTGTCAAAAAATAGCACAATCTCGGAGGATACTATCGTACCACTCGCCAAGAACGTAATGATGCCCATGAAATGCGAGTGGATGGTTGGACGAGACACGTGTGGGGTTATGTTGGGATCCTGGATGATGCTCAAAGAGGTGCGTATCGCTGTTCTTGTCGACATTTCTTCGCCTACCGATACAATAATTCCCAATAATTCCATGAGATTACGCTTTGACTTTCTTTTGCTTTCTGAACAAGCAATTGACTTACATGTTTATTTCCTCTACCATAATAGCATGAGCTACGACACTGCCATATACAAATACAACATGTGCGTTTAAACTTATATCTCACGTTCATCTACCTTTCTGAATGTTTAGACAGGGCTCGAAAGGCGATGTAAGCAGTACATGTAATCTGCCCAGATGCAATGCAAGGGTTCATCCTTCAGTCAAGTCTCTGGAAGAGCACATCGTGCAAGCTCACATGTCGAGGGTTCACTTTCCCTGCCCCTTTCGAGGTCTGTATCTTGGCAGTGGCATTATCATAGTCGATCTCTCTTCGTTCTGACCGGCAAATACTATCTCCCTAGGCTGTTTGCTGTCGTTCTCGCGGCCAAATTACCTGGGTGATCATTTTCGGAACGACCATGCAGAGTTGGATGGACAAGTCGTGAAACAACCATGCGACATACTTCATCCTTTATGCTTGCCCTTTCGGCCCCCTCCTCCGACTCTACCGCCTTTGCCAGAACGCGCTTCCCCGGCACAGTGCTTCGTTCTTCCTCTCATCATACTACCCGTCATTCGCACCAAGCATTCGGAACTATACTTCACTTCTCAAGTACAAAGTTCCCCGCGAAGACACCAATTACAGAAAGAATATGTTTCGCAACAAAAAGAACAGGCCAGCTTAGAACTCGAACCCCTCACCCAATCATCAGATTTAACGTTATCTGGTTCGGCTCCTCAACAGGTCGTTATTTGGAGACGACCTCCAGAGCTCCAAAAGGACATGTCACGACCGCAGCCAATGTGTAACTGCAGCAATCACGAAGAAGGCCCACCTGTCAGCATTCTGTTCGATGTTTTTGCTCAGCGTCTAGAACAGCTTAAAAAAAGCAAAGTTGTTTCAACCTGAGCGCTTTAGGAAGAACATGCTTTCTGACCGCAGACTTGATCTCCTGCTTGTACACTCGATCTCTGCTTATTTGATAGAGGACACGAAAGTAAGTATCATCCACGAAGCTTACTCCTTCAGTCAATCTCATCGAAGATTAGCAATAGGGCAACTTTTGAAGCCCATGGACATCTGTATATATATGCTTGACGATCTACGTACCCTTCTGAATATCTTCTTGCGCCTCCAAGTAATCAGTGCACATACAGGATCAAGCCAAAGAAGGACAGATCCGCGGCGAGGGACGGGAAACAGAGTCTTGGGGAGAATGATGAGACGAGACATTTGGTTACTATCACTTGCAAAGCTGGATGCAAGGACGCATTAACTGGAATACGCCTTTGAGCAGCGTCTCCTTGCGTTCTCGTGATAATGCTTTTTTGTATACGGAAACTCGAGTGTAGCTTTTACTTGTGTCTATAATCATAGTCGAACATTACATGTGTGTTGTTTTTTTTGGTGCTTCGGTGGTGCATCAACAGCTGTATCGATAATTACTCGCGCGACCCTACATGCTACTTACTGCGATGTATTTTCATCTTCCTCAAGTTCATCACTCACCTTACGACCTCCATGCCCCTCTAAACTCTATCTAGCTACTCTCAAGATCTCATCCATATTGAAACGACCATCAGACGAAGTCCAAAGAAGTTTTAAGCGTGCATAACTTGATAACTGCGTCCACCAAGCTTTAACATTGGCACGGGGATGATGATATCCACTTCAGCGAAGCAGAACGGTACGTCCTGAATAGCAAGTACGGTAACACTTCACTTATGTACCTCCCTTTTTCATGGTGCAATTTGCAATTCTTCGACTCTTCACAGAAGTTACATGGTAAGTATTCATGTAATTCTCATATTCCTTGCGGCTGCTGACATTCATAACCCCGCAACTTGATACTTGTAGCCCTATATGCGATGCATGGGTCGATGCTGCTCACATCAATGAACATCTGGACAACTTTTGTTCTTCGAGTTCAGCAGCCGCATCTTCCGCTGGTAGTTCCTCGTCTAAGGTTTCCCGTAAGCCAACAACGGCCTCACAAATGACTTCAATTCCACTCGCCCCAATCTTTACACCGGGACACAGGAAAAAAGCATCGTCTTCGCTTTCGCATAGTGCTTCCCATCCTGGCCAATCTAGTGTCTCTGCCAAACGGACCGCAGAGGAAACTATTCATCCCGCTCACACAAAGCGAAATAAATCTCATAACTTCCAAGCCGCTGCGCCACTGGCGGAAAGACTTCGACCAGATACCTTAGAAGATTTTGTTGGTCAGAAGCACTTAACAGGCGAGGATTCTTCGCTTTTGCAAACTCTTGGAAGTTCGGGCGGTTCAGTTATATTTTGGGGTCCACCTGGGTAAGCCTCCTCAAGCTATTGTCGCAGAATGAGCGTCTTGTGTTGAATATGTGCATACAGGTGTGGGAAAACAAGTCTAGCACGAATAATCGCGAAAAGAGATGACCGCGCCTTCAAAGAGCTCAGCGCAACTGCAGTTGGGACTACTGAGGTTAGATCGATTCTTGAAGAGGCCAAAAACAGTCTCGCTCTCACAGGAAGGTAAGAACATACGTTCAACTTTCGTATATACTAATACTGATTAAAGATTCAAGAAAGACTGTCCTTTTTTTAGATGAGATACATCGTTTCAATAGATCGCAACAAGTGTGTTTGATGATGTTCTATCTTATCTGCTCCTGACTATTATATCAAAGGATATTTTCTTACCGTACGTAGAACAAGGTCATATTCAGGTTTGCACTTTCTTCTTTCCTCCACCAGAAACCGTCGTCACCGTGTTTACATGTAGCTCATTGGAGCGACAACAGAAAATCCATCATTCAAGGTCACTGGGGCGCTTTTAAGTCGTTGTCGGTGAGTATTTCGTGAGTGTTTGTATGCTTAGGTGACCTTAGCTGCTTGAAATCACAGAGTTTTTGTTCTTCAGCGTCTCAGCGATGACGAGATGGAAATCCTTCTTCAGAATGCGTTAAAACGTGTTTTAAAATCTACGCGCACAAATATAACAAACCCAGACCTATCAGAGTATCTCGCCTTGTCATCAAGTCCTCTCGTGCCCACATCGCAAGAAACCCAGTCTTCAGATCTGGCTGAGCGTGACGAGGATACTGGTAGCGGTTCCGTACTTTTAACGCCAAAAGTCATATCCACAATTATCTCTCTATCCGCAGGCGATGCTCGGACTGGACTTTTGTTATTAGAGCTTGTCCTTAGGTCCCCGAAAGACACAGAGGATTCTGCTTTGATAAAGTCTCTTAAGCATTCTGTGGCAGTTTCCTACGATCGTACCGGAGAAAGCCATTATGACATGATTTCCGCTTTACACAAAAGTGTGCGCGGCAGTCAAGGAGATGCAGCAATGTATTGGCTCGCCAGAATGCTTACTGCAGGAGAAGATCCACTGTATATTGCTCGTCGAATGGTCGTTTGCGCTAGCGAAGATATCGGTTTAGCCGATACCCATGCACTTCCATTGGTATATTCAACCTAGCTTCTTCTAAAATTCATCGTTGATAAGCACTGTTCAACGTAGGCAATAGCAACACTCCAGGCTTGCCAACTAGTGGGAATGCCGGAATGCCGTATCAACCTTGCACATTTAATTGCATACCTGTCAGAGGCACCCAAATCAACACGAGCATATGAAGCTTACCAACAGGCAGAAGAGGCTGCGAAACTCGACCCTTCAATTCCAGTTCCATTACAGATGCGGAATGCACCCACGGGTCTCATGAAGGATCTCGGGTATGGAAAAGATTATGCGTACAATCCATCCTATGCGTAAGTGCATGCCTTTAGCATGCCTCTGATTCTGGATTTTCGACTCATTCAACTACGGTTTACCAGTCACCCTGTGCATAATCGTTATCTACCAATACAGCTCGAAGGCAGCTCTTTCCTAAAACGAGAAGGCGACATGACGGAAAAGGTCTGGGATGAAAATGCTTTACGATACTGGGAGCAAGAGGTCAACGGGGGGAAAGATTGGGAAGGGCGGCGGAACAGTAGCGAACTTCATTCTAGTGCTGGAACCGCTCCTGACTAAAAATTGAATTGGTTGAAATATTGTCAATTGTTTCTTGTCTGTTTCGATGCTTTGCAGTGCTTCAAGCTCGAGGGTCTTGACAATGACTGGCCCATGCGTGGAGGCACATGTGAACTTTATACCAGCGTTAATATAATAATGACACCATGTAGATTAGTATCGTGTGTGTCATGTGCAATTTCACTACTACTACTAGTTTACACGTTTATCCCAAGAGCCAATTGTATGAAGATTGGTTCGTCAGTCTTTTCCAGCTCGTCGTTGAGGCTGTAATAAATCTGACATCCGATCTTTCAGCAACTGTTCAACACTTGTCCTTTCCCCGCATCCACTCCTGTAAACCATGCCTACTCTGCCGTCCGAGTATCAAGATTCAGGAGATAACACATTTCGCGTCCTCCTCACTGGATTTGGAGTGAGGTCTACTTCTCCTTCTTCGCGTGTTGTAGCTCACGGGTTGGAAGCTTAGCCGTTTTCGCATTACAAAGAGAATCCGTCATGGCTTGCAGCAAAACCTCTCCATAACACTATCCTCCACACTGATTCACCTTCGAACCCAATAGTGGTCGATCAGCAAGTTGTTCTCTCAGATAATAGGATAACTGGACGTCGGCCTATTCATATCTCTGCTCTTGAAATTCCGGTCACGTACGAGGACGTACTCAACATTGTCCCTAAACTGCACGCCAGGCCACCAATACTCCCCGATGCTGTGTCGCCATTTCCTCCGCCTCCTGAACAAGGCTATGATTTCATCTTCCATATCGGCGTGGCTGGCCGTGGTCCGCTTCGCATGGAGAGATTAGGCCATAAACTGGGATATCATATGAAGGACGCTACTGGAAAGCTTGCCTCGGTGGTTCGCACTTCTCCGAAGGACTTCAGCAGAAGACCTGATGAAATGCTCATCGCAGAAAACTTAGAAAGAGAAAGACTGGGAATGGACATGGCAGACACTGGGAGCGATAGTGTGGTACGGCCTACTCGTGGATTCGGTGATGCATACGTGAGCTTTCCAGACGAAATAACGACGGAAATCGACGTTACTAGGCTGGTGCAAGATCTAAGGCGGTCTGGCATTGAGGTATTTACATATTCTAATCATTCTGTGAGGCTTCGGCTTAGACTTTCGTCCACAGCAGGTATACTCGTCAATGGATGCAGGTCACTATCTTTGTGATTTCATCTACTATTGCTCGCTAGCTGAGGCTAAGCGAAGCTCTAAACCATACGACAAACGTCGAAACACACAAGTATTATTTTTGCATTGCCCGCCAGTTAACCAACCTCTTAGCACGGAAGAGGTTACTGAAGCAATCAAGCACATAATCGTATGGGTCTGCGAGGAGCTTCAGCTGATGGATGCGAACGACGATTGCGATCCGGCTATGATTTTAGGCGCCTAAAGCTATATACCACGATATACGTTAACTTGGGTTTTTTAGAGGATATTGATTATATTTTTTTGAAACTAGGTTTAACATTGCACAGGTAGCTTTTCTTATATGATTGACAAAAGTGGCTGCACGATAGCCTTTGGAGATAGGTAGACAGTAATACTTCAGTACTTACTTGCATACATGACATGTACAATATCCTGCAATACCAAAATGGGAAGAACACCTAGGTCCGATCGATAAATCACTTGACTGAATCGCGTTACAGTCGCGCAATCCTGTTTTCTTGACTCTAGAAGATCAGCTAAAATCATGATCACATCTTATCTTGTCTGTCCTCTACTCTCCAAAGCTTCAAGTTTTGAAGATACCTGCGTCATACGATTGTCATAGCATATATTGTAATGGCTACCAATATCACCTTTCATCCTGGTGGGTGCTGAACTTCTGGAATGAAGTCCTGCAAACTGCTAACGGAGAATGATTTTATAGGATCTGTTACTAGCACAGAACGAACGGACCTTTTGAAACAGAAAGGTGTTACAGTATGGCTTACTGGTCTTAGCGCAAGTGGCAAAGTCAGCCTTGTTTTTCGATGCCAATATTCCTCCTTATTAACTGGAGGATGCTCTCGGCGTGCAGTCCACAATTGCGTGTGCCCTGGAGCAGCATCTTTTACATCTGCACAAGTTTGCCTACCGTCTCGATGGCGATAACATCAGATTTGGTCTTAACAAAGATCTCGGATTTGACGAGAAGTCCAGGAACGAAAATATTCGTCGGATAGGCGAGGTACGTGCCATGACACTTTCTCGCCACATCTTGTCACTCACCTCTCATTGATAGGTTTCTAAACTATTCGCTGATTCTTCATGCATATCCATTACGGCCTTCATCTCACCCTACCAAGCCGACCGGGCAGTAGCTCGTGAATTACATGAGAAAGCATCGTTGCCATTCGTAGAGGTGTTTGTCGATGCGCCATTGCACGTGGTGGAGGAACGGGATCCCAAGGGGCTGTATAAAAAGGCAAGGGCAGGAGAAATAAAAGGTGAGCTAAATTTATTTGTTAATCAGAATTGAACACTCAACGATACTAGAATTCACCGGAATATCCGCTCCTTACGAGGCACCTGAGTCTCCCGAGATTCATATCAAAACTCACGAAACTGATGTCGCGGACGCTGTCCGCATTATCACGGAATATCTAGTTTCCAAAGGATATATATCGCTTTAGATTGCATCAAAACGTCTAGTAAAGAGACTTGCGGGGAACAAAATCTAGAAATACATACAACTGCAATCAATTACATGTAAATTATACACCTGGTGGCGAGTGTACAAGCTATATATAACAAAATCATGGGCACCGTCACCATCACACCATCATCGAAGTGAGATGGGTGCCGAATTCAGGCGCACAGCGTCTGAAGCGTAACGTACATTCGAGAGGACGTTGCTGTCGTCATCACCGTCGTTTTCCGATTCTTGTTCCTCCTCGATAGTGTATGCGGATGCTTGATCTAACATGCCATTCAACCCATCCTCGACGACGGACAGCCAACGTGTAAGCTCGTCAATTGTCCGTGCTAGCTCCGCGTGGGTACCATCGCTGTTGATGAGCGCAGAATAATCCAATGGGGCGACAGAGGGCATCGCTGAGGTGGACGCTGAAGGATCGCGCGAATGTAATTGTGATTTATCCTGGTTGGAAAATTCGGTGGCCGCTTTGCGTAAGTCGGCCTTCGTCGGAGGTACGCCCAAGGAGAAGGAGCCCATGGCAGCTGAGGCAGCGTCACGAAAATCTACAAATTCTCGGTGCTGGTCATGAGAGGGCGTTATAGAAGAATTTAGATTACTAGGAACTGCAGCGAAGTTTCTTGGGCCGTTGACCACGGCTGACGGAGAGGGGGGTAAGAGATCGGCATTTCCTAGATGGTATTCCGAAGAGAGAGCGGGTATCTAGAAAAATATCAACTCGCAGAACAATTGAGGACGAGTCAAATTGCAAACCTTCAGCACGTCTTTCAGCCCAGGCGTCCCCAAGTCGAGGTGCGGCGTAGAAATATTGTCAGGACGGGTTCTCTCGCTGATTGAACGAAGGAAATTTTTTCCTGCTGTAACTTGAGGGAAATTGGATCCATCAGTAGTAACTCCTAATTTATGCAGCCCTGGCGATTCTGATGTAGACGGAGCAGACAGTGGCAGAGTTATAGCGGAACGAGTTCGGGAGATTGGCTGCGGTGTAAGCGGAATAGGGGGAGGGAGACGTCGTGCAGAAGCGGAGGTGTCCAGTGAGAGCGTGGTTTGATGAGCGCTTGCCGAGCTGGTGGGACTCGGTGTCCGCGGGGGAGCGGGAGATAGTCGACTGTACCCGGGACGGAGATTGGCGGTTTGTGGTGTTATTGTCGATGCTGAGGAGAGGGAAATTTGAGGTGAAGGTGGAAATTGGAATGTTGCCGGTGAAGCCAGACTCTGGTCTCTGCGTGCGAGGAGCCCACCGACCGTTGGGGAGAGGCCTTCTGCGGTACTCTTTGACCGTTTCCGGTTCATAATTTGTTTCGATGAGGATGCGAATGCTGATGCGGATGCGGATGATGCCTGTACAGGTGTGAATGTTGCGGGAGAGGAAGATGAGAGGCTGTTGCCTGCGGTTGGTGCTGAGGCCGCTGGTAACGGCTCTTCGGAACTCAAATGCGAGGGTATCTCGATGGTTGGAGGGACTCGGAAATCGCGAGGAGCTCGAGATCCTTGGACGTCATTGTCGCTATTCTTGGAGGCTGACTCTGTGGAAGAAAACGAAGATTCTTCATCCGAGCTTGGCACATTGGACGGTAGCTTCGAACGAGATCGGGTCCCTGAACGAGGAGGGAATGCAAAAGTGTTTACTTTCGCGGTTGATTCGTCCACATCCGTATCCGGGGTCGCGTTCCTCCTCATACCCATCCTTTCTCCGCCCAAGGAAGGCTGCGGCGTGAAAGCCGGCGATAAAACGGTGTTGGCCTTCCCAGAAGGAGGGAGGCGGTAATCCTCCTGCTGAGGGGCTGCACCGTCTTCGAAGAGAAGCCGAAGAGAAGAGGGCAGCGCAGGAGTGGGATGAGCACGAATCGTGGCCTGCCCTTGAAGGTCATCGCCCTGTAGGTCAAGCGGCTCGTCGTCCTCGTCTATGACTCGTGGAAATGATCGTCCTCTGACGGTATCAAATTCCCAAGGATTTTCGTCTGCCGCATTATTATGAAGGAAGCTATAGGGTCTATTAACGCAAGGATAAATATCTTAATGAATAAATCTTACGCGTTTTCTTCCTCTTCTTCCCAATCTAAAGGCCTAGCAAGACTGGCCCTCGGTCCAACCTGTTGCAAACGTAGAACGAGGTCCTTGAGGATAGATACCGGAGTCCTTGCCACTGATTTGATCCACTTGGTTTTCGCTAACTCATCTGCAGGAAGCCGCTACTTCTACTCAGCCATGTTTCTACAAAGTCAGGTGTGACAGGAACTCACCTCGGTCGGTGATTCCCTCAGGCAAAGGGCCATGAAATCCCGCAAGTCTTTACTAGCTTCTGTCTCAAGGAGTCGAGGAGGTTTCGCTCTCGGAATAAGATCCATGACTTTGAATTTGTCTAAGTTGGAATGGGGTGGACTTCCTTTAATCATTTCGTAGATCATGATGCCCAAACTCCAAATGTCTGCCTTGATGTCGTACGCGGGTATGCTCTGAACAACTTCCGGGGCCATCCAATACGGCGTGCCTGTAAGAGTATTGCGTTTGCTGGATGCAGTGACGAGGAGAGCAGAGACGCCAAAGTCACAGATCATAACCTTTCCGGTAGCGGTAACGAGGACGTTGGCAGCCTTCATATCTCTGTGGATTACAGGCACCTTGTGGAGGTAGCTCAAGCCAACCAGTACCTCCCTAATTATGACCGAGACGTACTTCTCCTCGATGCAACCGTCTTTAGAGGCCTTCATCAAAGAGAGCACGCTGCCTCCCTGTGCGTACTCCATCACAATCCAGACGCGGGGACCGTCCATGTAACAACCATAGTACTTGGTTACATTGGGGGCATCTCTGAGCTGAGTCAGTAGCGCGACTTCGCGCTGAATGTCCTCGACATCGTCATCGGGAGTATCGAGGTTGATAATCTTGAGAGCGACAACGTTGCCGGTGGGGATGTGCTTTCCTTTGTGGACCGAGGCATATGCGCCTTTTCCTATAGTTTCGAGACGTTGATATAGTTGGTGGACGGAGGGCTGTGTCATGGAGGCAGAGGACACGGATGGATGGACATGAAGAGACGTGATGGCAGCGAGTAATTAAAAGCAGACGGAATAACAGATGTGCACGTGATACGATAGAGTCAGATAAGATTTCGAGGCAAGTGCTATAATCATCTTGCAACTACTACTAGTAACTACGCGTTCCCCCCCTTTCTCGTGACCGCAATGGATCTCGACAGCGTCAAGCCCGAGCAGGTCACCCGCGAGTTTCTCGCCGTCGTCCTTGCTGGCTTCGGCAACGAGTAAGCCCGTCTACCACCCCCGCCGATTCCGCTCATCGTCTTATTCTTAAGCCGTCTCTAGACTCTCGCCCCTCACGAGCGATTACGGGGATGAGCCGTGTCCAAAGGCTCTGTTACCCGTTGCAAATAGACCTATTCTTGACTACACCTTGACTTGGCTCGAGCAGTCAGGTATCAAAGGTTCGTTTCGCGTCGATGGTCCCTCATCGTACTCTAATGTCCTCTCAGACGTATTACTCATATGCCCTGCTATCCATCGCACCTCCGTATACCACCACATACACTCTGATTTGTCCTCCTCGTCTCTGCGCGTTGATCTCCAGACATACGATGAATCTCCGGACAACAGCGTTGGCACATGTACTCTTCTTCGCCACTTCGCCTCTCGTGTACCAGAAGACTTTGTCCTCGTTCCTTGCGACTTCATACCCCCTCCCTCGCTGCCTCTGAGTGTCCTGCTCAACAAATTCCGCGCTGATGCCTTGTCTGACGGTGCTATCGCAACAACATGCTGGTACGAGTCGCGTAAACCCGAGAAGGGCATGCTGGTGGAGGAATGGGGACCTCCTCCATCACAAACAGCCGTGGTTTGGGACGATCTGACAGGCACTCTCTTGCATATTGATACCCCCGATGACTTGGATCAAAATGCAGAAGAGCTGGGGCTCAGGATGTCTTTACTATCACGGTGTGTGGCAACTTGTAGCATCTTCCTAAGCTAATATTTCTGCTCTCAACAGATACCCGCGGGCTAAGTTGTCCTCCAATTTCCAGGATTCGCATGTGTACGTTTGTCGAAGAACTGTGCTGGACGCTCTGCAGGAGAAACAGAATTTTGACTCGTTCCGCGAAGAGTTTTTGCCTTGGTTGTGCAAGCTTCAGTATCAGCGTTCAAAACGAGAAAGATACGGAAGACGTTAGTTTAATAATGCATGCTATATCGGCCCCAGCTCTAACGGATACTTTCATAGTGCTGCACCCTATGACAGACCCTTCTTCGCAGCATCTAGCATTGGAGCATTCAACCCTATTGTCGCGCCCTGGCGATGTTGAACACAGCGTTCATTCTGTATCCGTTCCTCCATCACCCACAGACTCCGATGCAGATCATGACATTCCTGCAAGTTTCAAAGTCGGAGTCGTTATTCATCGCGCAGAGGCAGGATTTGCCATCCGCGTACACTCGGTGCATAGCTTCTTGGAGATAAATCGACGAGTGAGTTGTTGTTGCGGGCTAGAATTCCTATTTCCCTGACTGTTTGCAGCTTCTTTCCGGAGTAACTTATTCGTTGCCCACGGATCCTAAAAATCGGTCTTTAATCGACCAGAAAGCACAAATATCGAGTGACACTATCATCGGGGACTCCACACAAGTGTCGGAAAGAACCACAATCAAGAAGTCCGTTATCGGACGGCACTGTGTGATTGGCAGAATGGCCAAAATCGTTGGATGTGTTCTTCTTGATCATTGTGTGGTCGAGGATGGGTGAGTTGCACATGCTTGTGCAATGAATGGTGTTCTGATTCAGTGGTTTTCAGGGCGAAGCTCGACGGCTGTATTTTGGGTAAGAATACCAAGGTTGGAAGCAAGGCGGAGCTCTCTCGATGTGTGACTCAAGCAGGGTATGAAGTCAGCAGTGGAGGTGGGTCGCTATTTCTGTCGTATTTTATTAATCGTTGACACTCTCCTTCAGAAATTATCAAGGGGGAAAAATTAGACATATCGGACTGGACTGCCGCCCCCACTGACGACGACGACGACGACGACGACACAGGATCAGATGACGATGAGGAGACAGAGGACAGCAAGGACGATGATTGATTTCCATAGCATAGAGCCATTGTCCATAAGTACAGCGATAAACTTCGTGTCCAAGAAAGAATGAAGCGAACCGATAGTGATTGAGAGAAAGATAATACATGGTACGAAAATTGAACTATCCTGCTCTCTGTGATGTATGACCTGGCATCTGGTTGCCAAGTCCCTGAGAGAAACGTGCACCTCGTCCGCCACGAGCACCACCTGAATAAAATTAAGGGTTGAGCGAATGGGCAATGACTGAACAAATTGGACTTACCTCTAGCGCCCCGTGTTCGTTCTCCACGCCCTCTCCGCTCTTGTGTCTGCTCACCGCGTTTCTCTCCCTTATTGCCATCGGCCCTCTCACCCCATCCGCCAGTTCCACCCATCTTGATGTCCAGAGCCTTCTCGTTCTGGTCAACCATGGTGCTAACCTTGTCCGCTATCGTCTGTGCGAGCTGCTGAGCGCGCGACAGCTCGATGCGATGGAAGACAACGACCCCTGCGGACTGATCTAATGATGCTGATAGCTCCTCATTCCAGATCATCTTCGACACGATCGAGGTAACAGTTCGGAGAGGAAGAGAGAAGGTTCTGGAGAGAAGGGACAGCGAGAGCGTGCTGTAGTGGGGAGCGTAGGTAAAGAGATATGTCCTCAAGCCTTGTTCTTGAATCCGTCTACATATATTGATCAGAAATTAGTGCAACAGTCAAAGGACGAGGGGCTTACTTTGCCAGCATTTCCTTCACGGCCGCTGCTTCGGGCATCAGGCTCCAGATCTTGATGCTCTGGATGAGATCGCGGCATTGCTCCCATTCACCATCCTGCAGCGCCTTGCTTGCCTGCATGATGTGATCCCTGGTACTCTCAGGGGGGCCGGTGAACACCTGTCGGTCAGCAAAGTCCAGCAAGCGGCGGAACGGCTTTGATATCGCCTTACGTCTCAACTCCTCGGAATCGATGCTGGCCAATAGCGGTATCTCCACGAGCATGCTGGAGACAAGGAATGCGGCCTCGAGCAGTTCAGTGTTGATATGCATGTGGAAGGGGAGTTGCCGTTGCTTCTCTGCTTTTTCTTGCTCGGGAGTAATGACCTGGAATCGTTGCTGATGGACGCCTTGAGCGAGAAGTTCCTTCACCCGCTGGGTAGTGAAGATGTCCTGGAGAGTAGCCTGAGCTTCTTTGATGAGTCCGGAGCGGAATGCTGATAGTCCGAGCTGGACGACCGTGCGGTTATACAGAATTTGTGTGGCGACGTCGGCAGAGTGGATCGACTCCTGCAAATGGGACATGAGAAGCATGTCTCGTGCGGTGTGGAAGTCGTTATGCAGTGCGAAGTGGTAGATATGACTGAGCATGGCACGCGTCCGTAGAAGTGAGTTACCGGACTTGTACAGGTACACACAGAGCGAGTGGATCAGAGCCGATGTGGATCCTTGTGCCGCCAGAGTCATCGCAGGTTTAATTTCCGAAGTATCCAAGGCCGATTCCAGGGCTTGCACGACAGCATTGGGCTGGAAGTCCAACCGGGGTTAAACGTCTGAGTGCGTAAAATAAATTTGTATTCACCTTGGAATAGATGTGTTCTAACCGGCGCATGATAACGCGGCCTAAAGGCTCATCCTGCTTTGTCTTCTCATAGAATGCCTGTGCTCGGCAAATAGTGCAATAGAGCACCTTCTCGTCCTTAAGACGTTCAACATATTCGGTACCGTGAGGGTCAATATTTTGGAGGCTGCGGGTGAACTCGTCGTCCAGACGGTCAATGAAACTGATGATGCTACCACGGATGCGGACGATGCCCTTTTCGGTCGTTGGCGAACGCTCGGCCAATTCGTCGTAGTCCTCGGTAACCTCTTGGACAGAATAGTTGGCGTCGGCGGCGACGATGGAGACGAGTTGGTCGACTTCGCGCTGGGCGCAGAGCCAGAGTTCGGGAGGCATGTGCGTGGAGACGGAGGAGTTGTAGTCGAAGCGGGAGGAAATAAGAGCGAGAAGGACCCGGATGCGCTGGTAGGATGTGACGGCCACTTCGAGTAGCTTTTCGAGGATACGGATTTGCTCGGCACGGTCAGTGTTCTGGGAGCATCTTTAATTATGGTCCCCAGACTAAAACAAGAGCGACAAGACGTACCTTCTTTCCTCGCGCCTCCTGTACAGCCTGGAGATTTTTGAAGATACCCTCCGCGGTGAACTGCATAACCTTGCCTCCCTTTCCGACAGTGGTGAACTCATCAACTTCCTCCTCATCACCTGCAGCGGTAGTAGCCGCACGTCTCCCAGTTGCCGCACCAGCAGTTGCAGCAACGGGTTCCCGCGAAACGATGGCAAGATAATCGCGCTCAAAGGACTCAGGATCCTGACGGTGCGTCAGTTGATAATAGATCTAACCCTTGAGATCCAGACTGACCTGCTGGAATTTCTTGATATCGTCTTCGTATTCCTTGACTGCCTTTTTGATCTTTTGCTTCATCGCAGTAAGGGCCTTTGCGTTTGTAGCATTCATTTTCTTCTTCGCCTCCTTCTCCTTAGCAAGGGCATTGTTGACGGCGGCTTCAAGGCTGACAAGGGTTTTGATGTAGAAGGGAGGGACGGGCTCTGAGACGTTATGTTGGCGCTGGATCATACGGGCAAGCTTGTCGAATTCTGGAAAGGAAGCTTAAGGACGGAAGAGCGGGGCATGTGCCACTGAACGCACCACTGGAAATGGCGACCCAGTCGTTGATTTTAAGGGCATTCTCCATGACCTTTCCCGTGGCCTCCATCTCAGCCAGGCGCTTTTCCTGTGCACTCATGATTCGGACATTCTGCCTCTCCTCGTCATCGCTTTCCTCCTCGTCCGATTCGCCGGCCAGAGGGAGGGTTGGGCGGCGGGGAGCAGCATCACTGTCGCTGTCGCTTTCTTCTTCGGATTCGGATTCGCTGGAGTCAGAATCGTTGGTGCGGAGGAAGCGGGACATTGCTGGTTTTGCGGCGGTGGTTGCGGGGGGCTTGGAGGGGGCATCCTCGTCGCCGCTGGACATGAGCTCGTCCTCGGAGGACTCAGTGTCCGAGTCTGAATCGCCAGCCTGCCTAAAGAATCGAGACATTTTGAGAGGAGAGTATAGGGTAGAGCACGGTGCTCGTGTGTTCTACTCATCAAAATTTACAGTTGTGGCAATTTCCGTGATTTCAAATTCCGAAGCTATTGATTATTACGTAAATAACTAAACTACTGTCCATGGTCGTTTGGTAAACTACAACTGCTCTTTTCTGTAGCGCTCAGCCAGAATCCTGCTCATACATGTCGTCAGTTCGGAAACAATGCATATGTCATGTCACTCACCCTTCGCCACTCCATAGCGTCAACAGGCCTACTGTCACGGCGGACACTGTACGGCGGTCCCATGTTGGCTTGTCCCAGTTTGCGTACGAGAAGTATCCTACTGCTCCCAGGACGGCAGTGTTGACTAGAACGCCCTAAGTAACATGTAGCTGCGATATCAGGTGGGCCACATACCTAGTCCAACGATACCACCCAGCACGCCTGGTCGCAGAATCTGCTCTCGCAGGTGGCGGTAGATGAGCGCGCCTTCCTTGCGTGCACGGCGCTCCTCCTCTTGTCCGCTCGGTGTCTTGCGGTACTGCTCTGCAGCATAGCCCTCCAACGAGAAGAGGGCAAAGGAGCCTGCAATAGCGGATGTTATCGCGGTGGTGTCGCGGCGGAGACGGGGTTGCATGTAGAATGCCCGTCCAACACCCGCAAGTAGGCCCACATTGACTGCAAATCCATTAGCGAGCATCACATTGCAGGAAACAAGAAGGACGTACCGAGCCCAATGAGCCCGCCAGCAACGCCAGGACGAAGGAGATAGTGCTTTGCGGTCTCCCAGATGTAGGCTCCCTCGGCCTCCACCTCCTGGAGTCGCCTGTTGGCCTTGGCACGCTTTTTGCCCGAGCCTTTATTGGAGGATGGGGGGAAGTCGGAGGATGGGGGGAAATCGGGCTCCTCGTCAACGAAGATATCTGCCTCGGATGTGACGGTGTGGGGGTTTGTTTTGAAGTCTGGGGCGACGAGATTTACTTTGGCGGCGTCATCTGCAATGTTGTAGGAGGGGGGTGTGGTGTTAAGCAGGGCGGGGTCAGCATGGGGCTGCTGGGAGGGGGGCGGGGCGTTGGTCGCAGCGACGGAGGCGTAGGACATGGTGAGGATGAGGAGGTTGGACTGGTTGGGATGAGAAGGTTGGACTGGTTGGGATGAGAAGGTTGGACTGGTTGGATGGCTGCTCACGCGTCTTCCCATTTATAACCAGCGACCACTGCGTCATCATGACGTCACCGTTGCAAATGGAAACCCTCCTGCCGTATTAGTTCAATGACGTATTACATATATGGGTATACTGGTAAATCATACTGTCCTCGTCACTGGTCCTCATCACTAGAAAACATCTAGCGAGTGCGGGCAGTCTGCAGCAACATGCCCTGGGTTCTCGCAGTCCTCGCAGAACAACTCCCCCGCCCCAGCCTTCATCCCCAGCCCCGAAGTCGGCCCCTCGTCCTTCAACAGGTCGCAGTTGAAGATGTCGTGCCCCGGTCGCTCGCAGATCTCGCACACAGCACCCACAGACATCTCCGAAGCCATGGTGCTCGTTGATGCCGTGCTCAGACGTCGATGGGGCTCGGTCGTCTCATTCGTCGTCTTTGATGACTTCTTCTGGCGCGCCAGCTTGTCCTTCAGCCGCTCCACCTCTTGTTCGAGTTCATCCTAATATATAATTAGTTCCTCGTGTGATAAATAGAAAACACAACCCTCTTACTTCACGGTATATCTGCTCGCACGTGTCACGTCAACTCCGTCAACCAAATAAAAGCCGCTTGGCTCACCTTGGATTCTACAAGTGCTTCCAGTTCGCTGATTTCCTTGTTGAGCTATGGTGGCATATCTCTCTTAGCACATTCAATCGCACAAGTACAACCCGGACTTACGTCGTGGGCTGTCCGCGCGTGCTTCATCTCTGCCTCTGACAATCGCTTCCGCAGCTGCTCGAGATCTCCCTGCATCGTACTCGTGAGAAGGAACGAAGCATCCCCTCGCCACTCTAGTTACATACCTCAAATCGAGTCTTCTGTTCTTTCAACATCGCTTGCAACGAGCCGCTATCCGTTGATCCAGTCCCGGACCCCTTCTCGTCGCTTGCATTCTCTTCGCGTACAAGACTGTTGTCAAGATTGTCTTCCAGAATCTGCACTTCCTGTATTCGGTGGATATTAGTAAACACGTCCACAGGCAGAAGATCAGGCCATACTTGACGTAGTTGGTCCGCTTCCGACGTCAGTAGTTGATTTTCAGATTCTAAAATCTGGATTCGTTGAGTAGCCGTCACGTTCTCCTTCTGTAGCTCTTGAACGATATATCTGCTCACGGGGTTAGCTAGGGATGTGCTGGAGAATACACGAACTAACTTGAGACCAGTGATTTCCTCGCGAGCAGCTGATAGGCTCTCGTGTTTCGATGACGATGGTGACGAAGGCACGCGTTTCAGAGAACCATGGACGCCATTCGTGACAGGTGCATGGTTGGTCTTTTCCTTCAGACTCTCCAGTTCCTTCGAACGTACTTCCAGCTCTCGGCCCATATCCGTCAGTTGTCTCTCCAAATCAGAATTGTGTTGGCGCAGCTGTTCCACATAAGTAAACTTTGATGAACTGAAGAAATAACATGCCTACTTACCTTATCATTATGATCCTGAAGGCCCAATACGGCATCTTGCAGTTCTTGCAACTCTTGCGGGGATGCTTGACTTTGCACTCGAGCAGTATCCAGTATCCGTAGTGCTTGCTGTTCACTGGCCCGAGCCTGCTGAAGCATGCCTTGAAGCTGCGTGATCTCTTCGTCAAATCGGGCTCGATCTGCAGCCGCTCGTTGAGTAAATTCGGCCACTCTCGAAGAAAGGTCCCCGGTCCCGTCGTCGCCAACCAGGGCATCGAGATTCTGCGCAATCACTATTAAGAAAAGTAACAGTTAATAGAGGATTTCATTTTTCTCACCGCGAGCTCCGTCCGGAAGGCTTCCACCTCTGCACGCGCATTTTCCAATGCGACAGTGCTCTCCCGTAGGGCTTCTTCGATTTCTTCCACACGGCTTCGTGCGCCAGCTTCTGATTTGGTCATTCTCTCGACTTCTTTCCTGCCTTCACTCAGTTCTTTTTTCATCCCGTCCTCTTTTTCTTTCAATCGCTTCATCCGTTCCCGGAATGCCGCCTCCTCCCTTTCTGATGCCGCTCGAGAGTCTTCAATGATGTCCTCCATGGTCGTGATTTTCTTCTGGAGATGTATGACTTGGTCACGCAGGGTTTCGTTGTCGATCTCCGTCGCTGACGAGACATGTCGTGATGAGGCACCGGGAGATGCTGGTTGGTCTGATGTACGGGCTCTCGCTTCAAGTAATGCAATCTGATTCTCCAGCTCGTATCGTTGACTATCGGCTGTGCTAAGACGTTCTTCATACAGAGCAATCGTTTCCTGCCGAATGGTTTACGTCAATTTCACGTTCTACAAAACAAATACTCACTTGTCCGGCTAGTCTGAGCTCGTCGATTTGTGTACCCAGTTCTTTCCTTTCCTCCTCAAGGTCTGCCATAACTCCCTCCAGTTGGGATTGCAACTGCAGGATGTCTGCTTCCTTAGATTTCAGGATACTCTCGGACTGGATGACAAGACTTTCTTTGTTATCGATAACTCCTCTCAACGTCTTCAGAAGAGCGGCATCCTCGTCCAATTTCTGCTGCAAAGCATCCAGGCGTGTCTGTCCCTCGCCCTTCTGCGCCTCCAAATCAGAAGCTAGCTTCTGCCGCTCTTCTTCCAGTTCTGTTATTTGCTTACTACGAGCGTCAAGAGCATCTTGCACGTTCATCAGTTGTTCTTCGAGTTGCACAACTCGGCTCGTAGCTTCATCGCGTTCTGACTGCAGATCCTGTTCCAGCTTTGTGGGCGACTCGGCAACTTTAACTTCAGTAGCTGTTGCGGTGGCAGTGGCGGCGCGCAATCTATCGTTGTCGTATTCCAGGGCTTGTAACCGCGACTGCAGCTGAGCGATTAGATCACGATCCTCTGTCGTTGTAGACCGGGCAGAAGCCGCCGACTCGGGTCGTGTAGGAGAAATTCGAGATGAATCACTCGATGTTAGGAGCGCGATTTTCTCTTGCAGGAGCTTGCCATGAAGCTGCAGATCGGACACGGAAATACCTTCGGGCTCCTGTTTGCGAGATGCCGCAGACATAGGGGAGGCAGGGGGAGGCATAGCTACAGCGCTAGGGATCCGCGCCCGTGGAGTACTGATGGATGGACGACCTTTGCTAGAAGGTAGAGATGGTGTCCCACTCATGCTTGGGATACGGCCACCGAGACTTGGCTTCGGGGTCGAGAATGGAGATCCAGTTGGTCGAGTTGGTGATGATATCAGCCGAGAGCTATGGGAAGGAGATGGAGGTACAGGTGACGGGCTTGTTTGAGTGCTCCGTCGAGATGGGCTCTGGTTACCTGCATCGCGAGAGCTGAGCTGCTTCGCCGTCATGGACATGTATTTTGAAGCGCGCGATCCCGCGGTGATTTTATCAGTAAGCGCAGGGACGGCTGGTTTCGGAGCAGGTCTAGAGAGCGTTCGAAGCCGAGTGCTCACAGATGGTGTAGTTCCTGGCGTAATTCTCCCATTGGAGAAGGAAGGGGTCACTCGACCGCTAGCTGAAGGTGTAACTCGACCATTGGATAGCGAGGGCCTTGAACTCGATGCAGGGAATGAGGGTGTGATCCTGCCAGATAATCCAGGAGTCACACGACCACCACGAGAAGATGCAACTGACGATGGTCTCGGAATTGCCCCAGGACCAACCGTTGGAGGAGAGAGCTTCGTTGTTGCAACGAAGACACCGCATTTTTCTGGACAGATAAAATACTGATGTCTTTGATAGTATGGCAGTATTAGAAATTTATAGCACCACAGATTTCGACGAGGAGCTACTTACCCACCAACACTGCCGTTGTTCTTTCCCTTTCCTGCAAATCCTCCACTGAGTTCGACGCCTGCCCATAGGCCAGATTTTCCTTCAATCTCGCCCACATATCTTAGAGTGCCTTCGTATCCTAACGACTCTATCCTGACGTTATCCCCGACCTCGAAAGCCTTAGTGATGGTGCTCCTTCCAAAGACATCGGAGTGTCGACTAGGTGGCCGACTTGGCGGGCGCGCAGATATCGGCGTCTTGGCGCGTTCAGAAACCCTATTATGTGTCGAGCCAGTCGCTGAAGACGTTGACGCAGAAGAGGAAGGACGACCCGAAGCCACAGAGCGACGACCGGTCTGTGAAGGTAGTGTTGCGGATTGGGGGGATAATGAGGAGGCGGAGGTGGCACTCTGTGGGAGACGGTGCTGGGATGGGTCGTTTGCTCTGACTGCATCTGCAAATGCACGAGACATGTCGTCCGTAGCGGGTGGTGCTGCATGTTGGTATACGCCCGAACTTGCGCGAGATCTTCCTGGAGTGGGTATGCTGCTAATCCTTCCAGGCGCAAGGATCCCAGACTGTCGAGGCTTTCCTGGCGTCGTCATCCGTCCGAGTACAGAGATATCGTGGAATGACAGGAAGATTAGAATGGGCCTGTCCGCTGTACAGTTTAGTTAACGTTTAATGGACACTTGGGCTCTGCTGCCAAAGTCGCGTTCGGCCAATCACGTGAGTTCGTGTTCAGCGTCAATTGCCACCATCATGATCATCGAGGGAACAGACTAATGATTGCCAATAATGCATATGTATGTGAATTAAAAATAATGCGGTGCATGTATATTACAGGTATCAACGAAAGCAATGTGCAAAGCGAGAACTAGTAGAGCGTAAGTACATTAGAGCGAGGTGATTACCGACTGCAGCCACGCGTTCCCTTCGATGCGTGTCCGGAAATCCTCAACACACTTCTTCAGTTCGTTGAGTTGATCTTCCGGCGTTAGATCATCGCTCATTACAACATCTTCATCATCTTGTTCAGGACCACTCGAGGACCAAGCGCGGAGCAGATCTTCCATAATTTTCACACCTTCTTCGGTAACTTCAGCAGGCATTGGTGATGACTCCTCCTTGTCCTCTGTTGAAAGCGATTAGTAGAAGAACACGGTAGTCCTGTGATATTTCTTACTTCCGCCAAAGTCCTCCAGCTCGTCGGCCTTTCTCTTGGCGAGCTGAAAAGTAACAGTCAAACCCTATTGACTCAGGATTTAAAATCAGACTTACTTTGACCACGCTCTCGGGGAAGTTGGCTAACTCAGCAACGTGAATACCAAAGCTTTGGTCGGAGACACCTATTTTCAAAATATGCATGAGCATCGTCATCTACATCGCGTATTGACATACCAGGTTCAACTTTGTAAAGCAGAGCTATGTCTCGGTCTTGCGTTCCCGATCCAGTCTGGGTAACATGAGCCACAACGTGCAAATTCTTCACATGCTGTAACTGTTGATCGAGAGCCGTCAGCTCGTGGAAGTGGGTTGCGAATAGGCAGAGCGCATGGATCTGTGAAGCAATATGCCTGTGGAAGTGGTAATGAATTTCAAAGTACTTCTCAGTGCATTAAAACGTACTCTGAAATTGCCCATGCAAGGCCGAAGCCATCATAGGTAGATGTTCCTATAAGTGAGGTCAGCATAAGGTCAGGAACTCACGTATTCCGTGCTCACCGCGGCCTAATTCATCGATGATAATCAAAGAATCTTTTGTGGCAGACTGTCGACGCGTCGCTATTAGCACACGATTCAATAATGCATGTCATATAGTTTCTTACGCGGAGTATAGTTGCAGTTTCCAGCATTTCTGCCATGAACGTGGAAACCCCTTTGAGCTGACTATCGCCGGCTCCAACTCGACATAGGATCGAATCAAAAATAGGTAGCGTTGCCTCTGAACATGGCACGAAACAACCAATTTGAGCCATCAAAGCTATTACTCCAACCTATCGGTAGAAATAAGTGTCCAAATTTGAAGCGGTGCGCAATAAATGCAGACCTGGCGAATATATGTAGATTTTCCTCCCATGTTAGGGCCAGCTAGTGAAATGGTTGGGATGAATAAATCGTGTGAACATTAACCCACTTACTGATAATCTGAAATTCGCTACTTCCTTGAATGAGAATAGTAATGAATTATAGATCCGAATAGACTAGATAATGATTTAGCACCACTGACCTTTGATCATCTCTACGTCGTTTGGGATGAACTCAATCCCATCTTGAACTTCTAAACAAGGATGCCGAGCATCTCTGAGAATAAGATCCCCAGAACCTAAAAAATCAAAAGCTTATGCATGAACATCAGAGGGCAAAGATAAGAAGGAATTCCGACCTTTCTCTAATACGGTTGGCTTAATGTAAGACAAGGGAGCGTGTACAGAGACATGCGCGAAACTTTACAATGCCAACATATTGGTGTAGTTCTTTGTTACATAGCAGCGATTTACCCACCTGAGAATGACATCCAGATGTGCCACAACATTATCAAGTAATTCAAGCACAGGAGTGTAAGTGGCTAAAGGAAATTGAATTGTGTATCAGTTTTCAGACTCAGAATCTTGGAAACTTACAGGCAATGTTCAGAATTTCTTTGACCAATCCACTCTGTGTTCTACTGTACTTCTGCGAGAATTCCTTGAAGTCTTCGGATAATCCTTTAAGCGTCTTGGTGGTGAAGAAGACTCCGCTTTTGTTAGTGCCTAGTTCGATATACTTCTTGGCAAGGCCTTTTGCATCCTGAGAATGCCGCAATTAGAACATGCGAGCAACATAAACCAAAACTGATATAGCCGACACACATTCTTCGTCAGTCGGAAACAGTAACCATACACTTGGTTATTCTCCAAGTGTAATTTTTTGTCTAACTCGATGTTGAGATCATCTCCAACATTGGCGTGTTCTTCGTCTAACCCGTCTCGAACCTAAGTGTAACATCAAGTAAGGAACAATGGTAAAGTCGAGAAACTAACCTCAGTGAGTTTGTCGGCAAGCTTTTGAAGTTCAGGGTCATAGTCTGGCTTGATAACATAGTTATGGTTGTCAAGCTCGTTCAAATCGAGGGTTTGCTCGACCATTTCGGCGTATTTGGCCAGACTGCCTTCATATTCCTATATTCAAAGTAAGTTAGAATGAAAACATCTCGGATAATGCAAGAAGCACCTGCAGTGGCTTCAGATACGTCTCATCCACCAATGAAGAATATTCATCGCTTAATGACTGCATTCCCTCCAGAGTTTCAATCATGCCAGGCAGCTACAGTAGCACCAAGTAAACGTTTTGTGGAAAAACCGCAGTGAAAGTGAACATGCCTTGAGAACAACTTGGTAAACGCGTACAACGTCCTCGAGAGATGCTACCGACTTCTGGAATCGCTTGCTGAGACGGTGCATGTCTGGCATCAGTTTCATGAATTCGTCCTTTCAAAGAAGTGAGCAAAGAGATGATAAATGGTGTAAACCTGACACGGACCTGGAGTGTTCTGCGCGTATTTGTATCGTCAAAGAATATTTCAACAAGATTCTGACGTCTTTCTAAATTGAAGGCTTAAGTTATAGAAACGAGGAACAACCCGGATCGTCAGTTAACGCACGTATTTCATGTAGATTTATCAAAGGTTGCTTCAGCCAAGTTCCTAGCAGCCTTGTTCCTTGTGCTGTTTTACATTTATTTAGCAATCCAAGTAGTGTGGTGTTCCGGGTCATTGTCCCCTGATAGTATTAGATAATGGTAAGTGCAAATGCAGGTTGAAAGAGAGTATTCCCTCACAGAATTGCCTGGTGCTTCTGTTAAATTCAACGCCCTCAATGCACTGGCGTCAAGCCTCATATATTGAGATAGATCATGTGTCCGAAGTGTATATGCACCATGGTTTGAAGGATCGCCAAGTAGAGAGAGGTATGAAATCAGGGCAGATAGAGCAGATGGGGCAGCGGGAAGAGACAGCTGAGCTATATGAAAAACACAAGATAAGCACAAGGATGGGAGGTAGAAAATACAGCCCTTACGAATGGTCATAGATGCATCCGCGGAAGAAGATGCGGACGCTGGTGTGGCCTTTAGCAAGCGGGGCATATCATCTCCGATGTTTTTTGCAGTGAAGTCGCCTACAGACCTATATAAGCGCATGGATATTTCTAATAGTGATTAGGACGAACTCGGCTTTCTCTCCGTGAATACGACTCCGCAGCGTTGCAAGACAGATTTGAGTTTGTTCAGATCAATATCGCGGTCTGTTGTGCCAGACGCAGTTCCTGTCGGAATGATTGCCTCCTTGACGGAGAGTTGAATTATAAGCGACTGGAATAACCGTCAATATTGTTACTAAATGCTTGATACATGAGCATACCTCCAAGTTTGAGAATATATCATTGTCTACGAAATCCGCAACTCCTAGCTCGCGGACACTGGTGTCGGCAAAGGCAACGCCGACTGTTTTGACCTTGGCCTTCGTAGCGGCAGTCGCCGCAGGTGCAGATGCAAGCTTAATGGCCATAACTATCGGCGCAGAGAGAATATCTGAATTGATGAATAGTAGGTCTTCAACAGCTTGGAGATTGCCAGGAGAAGCCTAGCAAATCGGGAGTGTCAGCAGCGGTATTTAAAATGATTGAACTCCCACCTCTTTGTCCAAACGGAATTTGGCACATTTCTTTCCCTGTCCTGGCTCAGGAACCCATATCTCTACGCGTAGTTGTTTCGTAGTGAGAGCCTCTCGAAGCAGCCCTTGAGCGACGGTGACTTTGAGAGAAACACTTGGAAGACCTGCAGCACGTCCTCCCGCGCCGAGATATTTGATCACCGAATTTGTGTGATATACATGCTGCGCGACGAAAAGCGCGTCTGGCCCATATACAGCATAAAATGGATCACTGCCTGCGCGATAGAATAACCTAAGAGTCCCGGTCTCTGGAGACTTTGGGGGTAACTTGGAGTAAAATGAGATAAAACCGGGGTCTGTTGATTGATCTATGGGGAGAATTAGACATTCTGCTAGGCACCATAGCCCATAGGAACGTTTTTCGCCCACCTGCGAGATCGCGTTCTGCATCTTTTTCTTTCCCGTACATTTGCGCCATCTCTGCTGAATGTGAAGTTAAGGACACGTTTCAATATACGAAAAAGAAAACTTCGTCGGTGGCCAGAGAATAGAAGAGATTTGGTGGCGAACAATGGGTTGAGGTACGTCGTCGTATTAAAGGACTTTGAAGTGTACGATCGGTCACAGTTGACGCGATCACATGACTGAGGTACAAATGCGGCAGCGACTGAACTTGGCAGACAAGTTCAACCTTGAACACGCCAGTCATTGACATCAGCTCTCTTCCGCCCAAGGAATTTACAAATAACCTCGCCCTTAGTCGAACTCTTTCGCTGCTTAACCCATTTGGGTCTATTTCTCGATCCAAAATGTCGTCAATGAGGGAGGTGCGTAAACGTTCGGATGATACTGGTGGATTACCATAGTACTGACTTAGCTCTTGACCAGGGCGAGTCTGCTACGTTCTTGAAACGAGACATCGATGCTCTGCGGATGAATTTGTGCCTCACAGAGACAGAGGAATCCTGGGAACGCATTGCTTCCAGCATTACTCGTCTTCGCGCTCTGTGTGAAGACGGAGGCTGCGAACTCCCAGCTATTCTCGTGCCCGAAATAAAGTCATTGGATCGACCAATTACAAACTTCATGATATCCGAGCGAACACGTCTTTCTGGAGTAGCAATAGACTTCGTTTCCGCCATTGCAAGCGGCCTCGGCGGAAGCTTCGAATCACTCATTCCTGTCTTTATCCCAACGTTGCTTACCCTTTGCAGCCGCACGAACAAGGTCGTCGTTACCCGATCTCGCACCTGCATCACGTCCATAATCGAGGCAACCCAGTCGGCTGCAGTCCTACCGTATTTCTTACAATCCATAAAAGAAAAGTCGACATCACTAAGGCTTGCAGTCACAGAGGGAACGTTGATATGCTTGAACTGTTGCAATCCACCCGATCTGGAGAAAGAGGTGAGGGCGAAGGATATCGAAGCCATCATCCGTATCAGCGCTAGGGACGCAAATGCAGATATTAGGAAGGGCGGAAGAAAGGTATTTGAAGGGTACAAGATCCTATTTCCAACAAGGGTGGATAGGTGCGCAGTCTTCTGTGTACATGCATGGATACTATTGTTAACTATGTGCTCATAGTTTCACGGGGCCTCTCACTCCAACGATTCGAAAATACCTTGATATCAAAACATCGCGGCAGAAACCTTCTGCCCCTTCCACTTCCGAGACTGGTCAAAAGCTATCTTCATCGACGTCCGCGCTCCAGTCTAAAAGCGGCCCATCGAGTTCTCGCCATGTTGGCATCCACATGCGATCTGCTTCAGCCTCCAGTACAGTTACGAAGTCTCAAGATGCCAGCAGAGCTCCGATAGAAGCGAAGAAAGGGACAGGGAACCGAGTTGTGAATGACATGCCTCCGCCACAGTATGTTCCTGTCAGGCCTGTACAACCTGCAAGGCAGGCTACTGCTTCCCAAGGGACGTCGATTGCTTTGGGACCCGTCCGTCCAGCGAAGGATCTAGGACTAAGCATGCAGTCAAAAGCCTCCTCGGGTCGCTCAGCACGAGTGCCCCTTAGTTCAGACCGTTCTACCGGCCCTATCCGCACTCAGATTCAACCGACGACAAGTCAACCCTCGAAACCCAACGTGAATGCTAATGCCAGCGGACCCCGCAGAATACCTGTTCCTGAAAAGGCGCCTGAGACTGAGGAACAGCAGAAGCCGATGGGAAGTCGGCCAACGTCAAGAACGGGTAGTGTCCACTCGACTAGCGCTAAACCATCGGCTTCACGTATACAACCATCTACTACTGAAGTGACGCGAACAAAACCAGAGGTCCATCCAAGGAGCAAGGCACTTCCGACATCGAGGACAGCATCGACAAAGACTAATTCGACAGCAGCAGTATCGAATAGAACTGCAAAGCTTGCAGTACCGCGGAGTGTCAACCAGCCAACTCTTTCCCAGCTCGCGCGCTCGAAATTTTCTGTAGACAGCAAGGTCGCCGTCATTGCAGGGACAAAGCCATTGTGGGGACGACCGAGCGCTCGGAAGGTCAACGCACCCAAACCAACGGCAAAGCTTGATATTAAGCGAGGTGTCCAAGCCCCCAGCTCCCAGCCAGCTAGTCGCAATGCTTCGACGTTGAAGGCCACCAGTGATCGTCGTGGAGCTGCTACACCTACGCAGGTTCCACTTCCTCCGTCTCCGAAACTAGAATGTGCCGGTCTTCCAACTTTGGAAGCGTATGAGAGTGTACCCGACGCTGTCGAGCAGGATAACGACTCGGAGGTCATCGTCGACGCCGAGGACGAGGTTGCCAAGGAGCCTACGATGTCAACTTCAGCTGGCGATAGGTCGGCTGTCACCCATATAACTGAAAAACCAGAGTCCATTGACGGAGACCCCGATGAAAAGCACACGACGGTGGACGAAATAATGAAACAAGAAGTCCCGGAGCACGATTTTGCAGAACAAACACTGAAGATATGCACCCCCCCAGCAAATACCTCTGGCAACAGCACTGTCCTGAACACGATGGCAACGAAAACGCCCATTTCGGCGCTGTTGACCTCTATCCAGCAAGGATTTGAGTTTACGCCGTCCTCACCCCTGTCTCCACCGCAACACTATGCCATACGCGAGCCACTATCGGGCGTTACGGATAGCTTAAATATTCCGTTCAATTTCCATATGCCTGTCGTCCAACGGAGCGAAGCTGGGAAGGCGGACTATGAGCTGTATTACGAAGAATATGATTCACAGACCATTGCTTATTAGATTCTAATTGGACCAGAACACGATTACGTAGCGGGGAGTGGGGACGGGGACCGTGATTAAGGCCGCACAGTTGGTATATATATATGATGGGGCCCGTGATATGTACAGACAATATGATGATCCCTCTGTGCAGCATGCTGTAGAAGATGATATCAGAGACAGAGGTGGACAGAGACGACGAATGCGTACGCATTTTGTGAAACATCGTACGCGTACATCGACGGCAGTGGTCTCAGTGAGACAGATACTTCCTGCCCTTTGCTCGCCGACGTTGGAGAATCTTTTTTCCACCAAGACTGCGCAGGCGTGCGAGGAAACCGTGCTTGCGCTTGCGTTTACGCTGGGAGGGCTGGTACTCCGTTCCGCGCTGAGCAAAGCGAGCTTGAGTGAGTGAGCCGAGAATGGGAGAAAGGGTGGTTGTGGGCGGCACGGAGAGAGACTCGAGGGGGAAGCGATGTGCGAGCAGAAGGGGGGTCTGTCTGGGCAGGCAGACGGCGGAGAGGGAGGGGCGGGCTATGTGGGACGTAATAGGAAGAGGTGGAGGGCGGGCGATGAGGCGGAGGATGGAGGGAGATACGCGGGGCATGGTGAGCGGGGTAGCGGCGAGCGACGTATTCTCGGATGTAGTACCGGTATGCTCGGGTTCCCTACTGATGTGCTTGTCGGTGTGCTCGTCGTGCTCGTGTTGTGCTCGTCGTCCGAGACAGCGTCGAACCTTGTCGGTTTTCCTGCGCACGTGAAGCGTGATCGAGAGTCGGCAAAACCCGCCTTGAGTCAATCTCCCAGATTAGAATGAGGCTCAGATTGCATTTGGATGCTCGCTCGCTGCAGAGCTATCTTCCCCCCGACCCCCATCTTCCCTTGCTACCCCCATCTCTCGTCGCATCTGCGCTCAGTATATACCATGCAGAACGCCCCCCATACCAGTCCTTGGACTGCCCCCAAGGTCCGTGAGGAGTTCTTCAACTTCTTCCGCTCGAAAAACCACACCTTCGTCCGCTCGTCCCCCACCATCCCCTTCGAAGACCCTACTCTCCTCTTTGCAAATGCGGGAATGAACCAGGTCTTTAAATTGTCTTTCCTACTTTTGTACATTTCTCATCCTTATCCGCCGCAGTACAAATCCATTTTCTTGGGCACAGTCGATCCCAATTCAGACATGTCCAAGCTCAAGCGCGCCTTCAACTCTCAGAAGTGCATCAGAGCTGGAGGGAAGCATAATGGTGCATATCTTATTATTCTTTATATTCTCCTCTAACCACCACAACAATTAGATCTTGAGGATGTTGGCAAGGACTCGTATCATCACACATTCTTCGAGATGCTCGGAAACTGGTCCTTCGGTGACTATTTCAAGGTTAAAAATCGCCCTGTGACACAGTAGCAGCCAATGACTAACGCGATTTTCTTTTGTAGAAAGAGGCCATTGCTTATTCCTGGGAACTTCTCACTAGTGTTTACCAGCTTCCTAAAGATCGGCTCTATGTCACGTACTTCGAAGGAGACCCTAAAAACGGACTCGAACCAGATCTGGAGGCCAAGCAATACTGGATCGATCAAGGTGTTGCAGAAGACCATATCATTCCCGGAAATGCCAAAGATAACTTCTGGGGTAAGCTGTCTTCGCCTTTTAGCCAGACACTGTTCTTATGCCCTTCATAGAAATGGGTGCTACCGGACCATGTGGACCATGTAGGTGAGTGTCTACATCGAGCTGAAATTTGTGGCCCTTTTACTGACGCCGGAAATAAAGCGAGGTTCACTACGATCGCATCGGAGGGAGAAACGCAGCCCACCTCGTTAACCAAGACGATCCCGATGTTCTCGAAATCTGGAACAACGTCTTTATCCAGTTCAACCGCGAAGATGATGGATCTCTTAAATCCCTTCCCTCTAAGCACGTAGATACGGGAATGGGCTTTGAACGTCTCGTATCTGTCGTCCAAGACAAGAGATCCAACTATGACACCGATGTCTTCATGCCTATCTTCGAGAAGGTCAGAGAGCTCACAGGCGTACGGCCATACGAAGGTCGTTTCGGAAAAGACGATGTAGATGGCATTGACACTGCGTACCGAGTTGTCGCTGATCACGTACGCACTCTAACTTTCGCTTTGAGTGACGGTGGTGTTCCCAACAACGTGGGTCGCGGATACGTCTTGAGACGGATATTGAGAAGAGGTGCACGGTACGCAAGGAAAAAGCTTGGTGTCACCATTGGATCCTTCTTCTCTTCGCTGATGCCTGTGGTCGTGGAAACGATGGCGAGTCAATTCTTATCAAAAGTTCTACAGCAGTTGTTCATACCTGCTTTTTGTCTATAGGGCGATGTATTCCCGGAGATCACGAAAAAGCTCGACGATATCAAGGAGATTCTCGACGAGGAAGAGGAATCCTTCTCGCGCACTCTCGACCGTGGCGAAAAGTTGTTTGATCAATTCGCTACCCGTGCAAAGGAACAAAAAATTAAGCAGCTCAATGGTAAAGATGTCTGGCGACTGTATGATACCTTTGGCTTCCCTGTAGATCTCACTCGTTTGATGGCCGAGGAACTTGGATTAGATATAAACGATGAAGAGTTCGAGGCGGCCCAGGCAGAGTCTAAGGAGGCAAGCAAAGCTTCCCAGAAGCAGGGTGCTGGAGAAATAGTCAAACTTGATGTTCATGACATCGCTGCGTTGGAGAAGGACGACAGCGTCCCAAAATCAGACGATTCTGCGAAATTCAGTGAGTTTCATTACTATAGTCAAATAATGTGATACTAATGCGGCTTTTGTCAGATCTTGGAGACATCGATGCTACCGTCAAGGCTATATTTTACAACAAGTCCTTTGTCCAGGCCACGGATGATATTCCTAACGACGCGGTGTTCGGCTTGCTTCTTGATAAGACAAGTTTCTATGCCGAAGCAGGTGGCCAGGAGTATGATACCGGGAAGATTGTGATCGACGGTGCTGCTCACTTTGAGGTAACAAACGTTCAAGTCTACAACGGCTATGTCCTGCATACTGGCCATCTAAAGTATGGCCAGCTGAGTGTAGGAAATGTGGTGGTTTCGTCATATGATGAGGTGCGTGGATATGATATCTTGTTAACTTGTCTTTGTTTAATAATTACACACAAATAGGAACGGCGAGCATTGTTGCGAAGTAACCACACTGGTACTCATATTCTGAACTACTCTCTTCGCGAGATTCTCGGGGATCATATCGATCAAAAAGGATCCCTCGTTGCGCCTACCAAGCTTCGATTTGATTTCTCGCACAAGGCTCAGATTGCTCTCCCCGAACTCGTCAAAATAGAGTCTATGAGCATCGACTGGATTCGGAGAAATGTCAAAGTCTTCGGCAAAGATCTCAGTCTACAGGATGCTTATAAAATCCCCGGACTCAGGGCTGTATTTGGAGAATCATATCCAGATCCCGTGCGAGTGGTCACACTTGAGTACGATGTTGATGAGATTGCAAGCGATATCGAGAATCCTAAATGGCGGAAGACTAGCGTCGAGTTCTGCGGTGGAACGTAAGTGCACGATGCGAAACTCACAATGTTGTCCTAACTAATTTCTCCATAGTCACGTTGCAAAAACTGGCGACATCAAAGACTTTGTGATCACAGAAGAATCTGGAATTGCGAAAGGGATTCGAAGAGTTGTCGCCGTAACGGGTCCAGAGGCACGGAGCGTCATGCGGGAAGCCCAACGACTAGAAGAAAAGCTCGTGCAAACTGAACACATGACCGGGAAGACCAAGGATGCTGCTCTGAAGGCACTGACTGTGGTACGTACGAACACTTGATTTCAAGCCAATTTAGTACATCTGTCTACATGACTGAGCAGGAACTTGGCCAAGCCGATATATCTGTTCTGAAGAAAGCAGAACTCAAGGATCGTCTGGGTGCAGTGCGGAAAGCATTCGACAAGCAGATTAAGGAAGGAGAAGCTGCTGCCAATAAAGAGGTAATGCCATCAACAACCTTCGGTACCTTGGACGAGTTACTCATTCAAAATAGGCTATAGAACAACTCCAACAGCACTTCCGGGACAACGAGAAGTCTGAAGCTTTCGTTGCGCTCTTGAACGTTGATGGAAATGCAAAGGTTCGTTTTGCAACCCTTTCCTCGTTGGTAGCATCTCCGCTAAACAAGTGTACTATAGATCCTTCAAAGTGTTGTTTTACAGGGCAAGAAGCTTGGAAAAGCGGTGTATATATTTAGCGTAGATGCAGAAGGAGAGAAAGTCGCTCATGTCAACCATATACCTCCATCACTCAAGGCGAAAGGTGCTGACGCACGGAAGTGGGCGACAACGGTCACCGATATCCTTGGAGGGAAGGCAGGCGGCAAGGAGGACAGTGCACAGGGAATGGGCACTAATGCTGACAGGATCAAGGACGCTCTCGCTGCTGCAGAGAAGTATTTGGCAGAATTCATATAGGAGCACATTATAGACAGTCTAGAGTATTTACGATTATTGGAACGGAAATTGGTTGACTTATTAATCGTACATCAAGTTGACGAAAAGAGAAAATTTTGGAAGGCATTGCTACGGGAAACAAACAAACATAAACTAAACGGCAGTTGCCGATGCTGAGGACGCCAATAGCACCAGGGACTACCACCATCGTCGACAGCAAACTAACCAGGGCGTACGACAGGTGAGCATCCATTTGTCGCTGCTGTATCGATCAGGGAGGACCGTTATCGTGCAGGATGAGACAGGAACGGGTGGTTTTGGTGGAGATTCAGATGGATGGCGGAACATGGCTGTGGATGTTGTTCTCGTACTAACTCCAAATTTCACTTAGGATCCCCCATCCGCCAACATGTCTCTCGTTGTCCCCGAAGCCCATCAGCAATTCCAAGTACGCTCCATGTTGTCCCTCTGGATATCAGCAAACTGACTAGATCCACCAGCACATTCTCCGCCTCCTCAATACCAATGTCGATGGAAAGCGCAAAATCATGTACGCCCTAACCGAGATCAAGGGTGTTGGTCGCCGCTACTCTAATTTGGTGTGCAAGAAGGCCGATGTCGATCTCAACAAGCGGTGGCTACCATTCTCTTCCCATCTCTGCCAACGGCCCTAATCATATGTTTTCCTCAGCGCCGGTGATCTTAACTCTGATGAGCTCGAGCGTATCGTGACGATCATCCAAAATCCCACACAGTTCAAGATCCCCACATGGTTCTTGAACAGGCAAAAAGATATCGTGGATGGCAAGAACTCCCAGATCTTGTCCAACGGTGTCGATTCCAAGCTCCGTGACGATCTTGAACGTCTGAAGAAGATTCGCGCTCATCGTGGTCTCAGACATTACTGGGGTCTCCGCGTCAGGGGTCAGCACACCAAAACGACTGGTAAGCTGGTTTTCTTTTGTTCTTGTGGCGGTGCATATGCTGAAGTCCGTAAGGTCGTCGCGGCAAGACCGTTGGTGTGTCGAAGAAGCGCGGTTAGATGGGGACATAGGTTACGGAGCATTTCCATGTACAGCAGTTTATGGCTCTATGATTATATGCCACCATACCTTGTTGTTAGTCCAGTGCTAGCGCACACCTCCATACTTATCTTGCGGATTCTTCAGGTGATCTACATCAGGATGGTGGTCAGGGTTCTGCCTAATTAAAGTACAAAATCCTAACATCATGAACAGAGAGGGTTACGAAAACTTACAGATGTGAACGAATTAAGCACTACATGTGAGAACATGTCACTTGATACTCAGTGCTCAGCAAAACACTCATTATTCAGTACTGAGTATTTAGTAGTGTGACATCCAAGTGCAGAGATCCAAACAGTACATTTGCGTGGAGTACGTCGTTTTTTTTTGTCTTAGGTCGCATTCTTCTAGACCACAAACATGCTCTACTCGATATTTTCGGGAATCAAGGTCTCCATGTCTTCGTCATTCTCCACGACAGCTAGCGCAACAGCGCTCGAATCTGGTGTCTGCGTTACTAGCTTTTTCTGTTCTGCGCTCTGTTTGCCAGCAGTTGTGATATCTGCTCCAAAAAGACGCAAACTGAGGGCGCTGCGAAGGATGAGGATTACTACATGCACGCCTGCCGTGATAAATATATCTGCCCACCTCTTTGCCTTCTTGTCTATCATCAGTGTTAATGAGACGTTTGATTTCCAAATAGGAAGAACGAGCTCGTGCGTTAAACTGCAATAAAATAAACGGCGTGAGCACTGCCTGTAGAAGAGGTCGTTGTACTTACGTCACTCCTTCGAGATCTCCGGGAGGAAACCTTACGACATGACTTCCTGAGGCTAAAATGAAATCAGCTGCCGTTGAAATAAAGTATAATCAGGAGAACTAACGTCGTGCTTCAACTGCATCTCTGAAAGACCCATCGAAGGTTGAGCATAGAGGATAATAGGACTCTATGAGAGTTTTCAATGTTGCCATACCGGCGGTTATAATGGTGGCCGGGTCCACATAAGGAAGGATAACAGGTAGCCCTTCCCCTAGGACGCGGAATTGGGCGTCTGTACCTTTGCCCGCCTCTTGCTTCGAGAACACCTTGGTGCCGGCAGCGGTAAGACGGATTCTGCTGTAATCATTATTCTCGATGATGCTCTTGACGAGGTCATTAGCGAGATAGAGCGAGCGAACAGCGTCGCCTGCAGGATTTCGAACCAAAACGTTATTTGATGGAAAGGCCGAAGTCATGTGAAGTCGTTCTCTAATCAGGATAAAGTAAAGAAATGACACGTGAAACAATAGGATTATTCCGGATACTCACATGCATGATAACAATATAGGATCATCAGAAGAGAGAAATGTATAAGGATTCTCCTTGAAAGAGCCTCCACCATCCGAAGATTTTACTTGCTTGGAGGTCCCGGAGACACCTGTTTCAGACTTTGCATCGACTTGGATCTCGCTTTTTGAGATAACTTCCGAAGCCAAGTTTCCTGGCGTGGCAAGCTCCTCTTGTTCAGAAATAACCGGCTGAGAGCTGCCAACCCTAGGTTTTTTAGCTTCTGGAATTTCTTCGGATTCGTGGGCAGCTCTCTTCCTTTCCCTACAAACGCCAATTAATAAAATTGAGCATCCTAAGGATAAACAGATTAACTTTATCGGGGCATCCATTTTCTTCTTTTCAAGTACTGCAACAAAGAAACCACCGGAATCTTGAAGATGGGGATATATTCTGAGGCTATAAATCGCCCGCTATTAGCTAGGCAAATTTGAGCAAAATGCGGGACCGTACGCACCATCGGGGAAGATTTAGACTGTCAACTTCTTGAGGTGGCCAATGTCCTTCTGTGACCTTTGACTTCAGCTGCTCGTCCACGGAGGACTTTATAAACTCCTCGTATGACCCATATGTGATAGTGGCAGATCGGTCCACTGTAGGTCGCCAAGTTGTTAATCCCCGCCTGCGCTTGAGCTCGGGCAATTTGGAAGAAACATCAATCAACTGGAACTCTGGTAATAAAAGGCAATGTGCGCATCCGTTCAATAACGAAGAAGAAATCCAAAGAAGATAACGGACCGGGATTTGTCTTTAAAGCTTCGGCAATAACAGCCTCATTCTCCACAGGATTTAATGAACACGTCGAATAGACTATCCTTCCATCATCTTTCAATAATTTCATGGCTCGTTGAAGAATTCTTACTTGCAAACTAGAGAATACTCAGGTGATTAATAATAATCATGAACATGAACATTACAACGTACCTGTGCAAGCCATTTCCATCGCCGGGCTGCCAAGTCTTCCAGATGCCCAGGTTCTTCCGGATGGTTCCATCTCCACTACAAGGAACGTCGCAAAGTATTCTGTCAAATAATAACTGTCCTAGTCGCGCATCTGCGCCTTTCATTAGGACCGGAATCTTGATAGAAGGATAGTTCGACGCATCGAGATTTGTGACCATGAGAGCAGGACTAGGTAGACGTGCAGATTGGTGAATAAGCAGGTGTGTACGCTTGTTATCGCTGTCGTTTGCTAGCAAAAGCCCGGATGGAATTGACGTCGCTGTGATGGTATCTTGTGCATGAAGAGCTTCCAGCAATTGCGCAGTCTATAATCCCCGCTTTCCTCTTAGATTTTTCGCCACTGCTGAACCGAGACGCTCACTTTAGAACCAGGAGCCGCACACATATCCATAACCTACGAAAAAGTATGAGGATGAGTTACCACAAGATGGCTCATGTAGACTTGCTCGATGATGCGGTTCAACTTCCAAAAATAAGGGAGGAAGCATGCTGACTGCTTCCTGCCTCGATACGTTTCCCTGCCATGTTCTTCAGAAGCTGAATGTTTCAAGGACAAAGGACAGCATGAACGCACAACTTCTGTCTCGAAGACCAGAAATGAGTGGAATTTCTTGAACTCCGGGGACTTTCGTAATACTTTCTTGGGGACGTTAAACTGCCACGCTAGTCCATCTGGATACCTTGTGCATGTCAGAGACCGTAGTCGAAATACTTAATAATACGTTGCCAAGTACCACGGTATTTGCACTGGAGGAGGGATCGCTTGACCCTCGAATACAACATTACTCAAACTGGGAACATGCACGTCTTTGACTGTACCGTTGAGAGTATTTGCTGTTCTGCATTACCTCGGTTAACTGACAGTGAACGATAGAATAAAGACATACTGTCGGCTACCAGCGACTCGGAATGTAGTTGGAAGATGCTGCCGCATAGCCTCCATAAATGATTCCCATTCATCTTCAGGAACAATGTTCTGGGCTTTGTAGTACGCAGCGAAGCGTTCATTTTCCATGTCAATCTTCTCTATGATGTCCGTTCGATCATCTTTAGCATTGCGGGACCCTTTGGTCGATTTGGGACCTCCTCTTCTCTGAAGTGAGAAATTTTCTGTGAAAGTTAATGGTAAAATAAATAAATAAACTGGACCTTATTTCTTCCCATTGCCGGAATGGGTTTGCCGTAGAAGAAATCTGGAAGCAATGTTTTTTTTCCCGGTTACTTGGGACGTGCACTGGTGACTGGTTGAAACTTGCCTGATCGGATGTTTGGCTATCACGACCACAACAAACAACGCGATTAATAATAAATAAATAAAATTTATGTTGTTTGGAAAGTGAGATATTGTCAAATACAACCAAGTGCTGGTCATCATCATCCCGATCGATCCAACATCGAGTGTTCTGACCGACGGGACATGGCGCTTCTTTAAAACTCAAGCTACTTTCGTTGTACTGTTCTCGCCAGCTGTTTTTCCTTCGGCTATTTGATATTAATAATCTTTTGCTATCATGGCGTTTGTGAAGAGTCAACTAAAGCTCGCGAGGGATTCTCTCGGCAAGAAGGACTACATATCCGCCAAAAGCGCTGCAGGCAAGGTGCTTGATTACGAACCTGAGAACTACACTGCGTGAGAGAATAGATCATATTTTTCCTATATGCCGTACTTAAATCAAAGATCTAGCACTGTATTTCTGGGCCTTACACTCTTGGAGCTCGGTGAGCTCGATGAGAGCGAGCAAGTACTGATTTCTGTTTTTTTTTTTGGGTTTAGCAATCGAATATTTATCAGGTTTTAGGTCTATCGTAAAGCAATCGAGTTGAATCCAACTCAGCCTCTCGCCTGGCAGGTATGTCTGCTATGTATATTTTCTGTAATGTTTTACCCACAGGGTGATGTATAGGGTATTTCCAAGTTTTATGAGCGAACGGAAAAGTGGGATAGACAGGCGGAGACCTTGGAGAAACTTTTGAGCATATATGCAGACATGTGCGTTCCTTTCCTTGGGACGATTCCTTTCATAACCGATGTCTTCGATATACGCAGAAAGGACGCTGTGAAGTGCGCAGAGACGATACAGAAGCTTATAGAATTACGGCGTAATGGAGGGAGCCGGATGCAGGTGCAGGCGATTACTTTATTCATTTGCTCTTGTACGCTGACCTTCTTTCCTGCAGCTCGTCGAGGCGCTGTCATTTCTACTTCCTGATTCTTCAGTCTTTGGAGTACTATCTTCCTTACCACAACCTGACGCTACAAACCCTACTTCAACTGCAATCTTTGAAACCCAATGCGCGGTTTACAATTCGCTTCCTATCCTTGAAGAAATGGTAGCTCTAGTTGAGATAGAGGAAGAAGAAACACTGGAAAAAGAAGTCGCCAGTCGGCGGACACGACTGGGCGCATCTAGTCCAGAACAGGTGAAAAAGGAGGTTGGAAGGGAAATTTGGAGTCATTCCAGAGTAATAAGTCTTCTACTATTATCCTTTCACCTCGTTCTAAACTGGCTTTCAGCTCCCAAACCTTTACAACGATATTCTTAACCATCCTAGTACATCAGACGAGCTACGTCGACAAACCGATTCCAAGCTCATCCGTTTTAAGCAACGGTATCTTCATTCCATACCAGCAACTGGGAATTCAGCAGAAATGAAGTCCAAGGTAGCCAAGGAGCTAGATGACTTGGTTAATGGCGTAGTGCTATTACAGATCCCAGATGAGCTTGCATGGATGATTTTCCTTGAGAATACTGATGCAGAAGACGTTGGTGAGCCATATTGTGTTCGTTGATTTCGACAATTTTCATTGATAATGGATTTGACTAGCTGAATACGATTACCATCATTTTCAGCGTTTTATAAAGTTATTCCCTTCTTCTGATATGGCTCTACTTCTAAAAGGATATATGTCCTATGTTGGAGTAGCTGTTGTAGATGAAGATAGTGAAGAAAATGAGGACGACGATAAGCCTCCCAAAGAAGTGGTTAATGACCCTATTGATACTGTGTTGGTTAGTGAGATCTTCCTAAAAAAGATCAACATTTAATAAATAGCATCTAGAACGCATACCCAGCCGTGTTGAACACCATTATAGCGAATCGAATATTGGCAGAAATCCATCTTGACGAAGAAGACTATGAAAATGCAATAAAGGCATCTAAGAGTGGCCTAGAATTACTTGCAAAAGCAGAAATCGACAACGGCAGGAAATTAAATAGGTGAGTGGATTTACTTGCAATAAACCAGACAGGATCTTAGATCGTTTTGTTCAGAATGCGAACGGGACTACAAATCGTCTTGGCCACCGCCCTTGTCCATCTGTTCCCGCCTAAGCATCATGCACGCGCATTGCCTATTATCGATGAAGTCCTCGCTCATTCCCCAGATAATGTTATGTGCCTGATGGACCGTGCCTACATTTTGCAAGAAGCTAAGAGATGGGACGACGCTGCAGTCTTCTTTGAGAAGGTTGATAATCTCACTCCAGAGGATGATGCCAGGGGCCTTCGTGCAAGAGAAGAAGGTACTTGGTGCCGTTGTCAATTAGGAGAACTTGACTCTGGAATTGCAAAGCTTCAGGCAGTGGTGGATGTTTTAAGTACCATGGGTGATCGTGACTTTGACATTTCCAGGTGCTTATGGCGTATTGGATGGTGTCACTGGGACATGGGTGGTAAGTTACATTTTTAGTCCTTCCTCGATGTTTTTAAGATGGAACGCCACAGGATCTCAACGAGAGGATGCGTATAGCTACTTTATTGCCTCTCTGAAACGCAATCATGCTTTTGCACCTGCTTTCACCTCCCTAGGCCTGTACTACTCCGAATACGTTTCTCCTCCAGATCCCATACGGGCATCAAAATGTTTTCAGAAAGCTTTTGAGCTTGATCCTCGAGAGGCTGCAGCTGCACAGCGGCTTGCCGAAGGATTCGCAGACGATAACGAATGGGACTTGGTGGAAGTTGTGGCACGTAGAACAATTGAGGGTGAGGGAGGTTTAGAAGCTGGAATAAAAGGTGACAGCAGTGCCTCGACGAAATATCTTCCAAGCAATGCATGGGCATGGAAAGCTGTTGGTGTTGTTGAACTTGTATGCCTCTCTCCCAGTGATTTATTACCGTCTGTTTGGCTTACAAGAACTCTCAGAATCGTAGAAATTACCCGCCTGCTATTCACGCATTCCAAGTCGCACTTCGCGCCGATGAGGACGATCAGTTATCTTGGCTCCGATTAGGGGAAGCGTATAACAAAGCTGGCCGCCATGCAGCAGCCATCAAAGCCCTCTCTCGAGCACAAGGCCTGAAACCCGACGATTGGATATGTTCCTATTTCATTGGCGACGTAAAGCATCGCATGGGCCTATTTCAAGAAGCTATCGCTGCTTATGCATCAATTCTAAGGGAGCGGCCGTCTGAGACGGGTGTACTTGCATCGCTAGGCCAAGCATACCTTGATCTAGGTCAAACGGAAATGTCAGATGGCCTGCAGATACGAGCCGAGACTTCATTTGTACAAGCTGTTCGTATAGGACTTACGATGGTTGAGCAGAGTCATGGATTCCGGGGCTTGGCGTGGAAGATGATAGGAGACTCTGTGTTTTTCCTATCCCACCGACCCACTTACGTCGACGAGTCAAACGTCTATACCACTCTCGCGGATGTCGTCTCGCGGTTTTCCGCAGAAGCAAGTGGCCAACTGATAGATATTCTACCCTTACCATCTCTTCAAGAAGGAATACCTCTCAATGGTGTCAAGGCCCTTGAGATTGCTATATTCGCGTATGATTACCGGATATCACTAGGCGCCGATGGTCAGGCATCTAGTGCCAGTGCTTGGTTTGACCTGGGTGTGGCTCTGCATTCCTGGAATACCCAAGTATCTCAAAATAATACCTCACCGAAAGTAATGGAAAAAGTTATTCAATGTCTAACGAAAGCACTGCGTGAAGATCCTGGGAATGACGCGTATTGGGCTGCATTGGGGAATGCACAATTTTTGTCTCAGGCAAAAGCAGCTCAACACGCTTATATTAAATCTTTGGAGATTAATGCCAAGGTGATTTCTTTCCATTTTGCAGTGTGCATCTCTAATGGTCTGAAAAGAATGTCGCCACTTGGACAAATCTAGGGCTGTTATATTTTCATTACGGCGACTTGGAGTTGGCAAACGAAGCACTCTATCGTGCGCAGATTCTGGATCCAGACTTTGCATTAGCTTGGGTCGGCCAAGCCCTGGTCGCTGCTGCAAATGGTCATGACACTGATGCAAAAGCTTTGCTTGACCATGCTGTGAGTTTACCTGCGCCTGTGGTGAGTACTTTTATTGTATTTCCGCATGAAAGAGGTGATGTTAATTTTGCTATTTTCAGCCTGAAGCAGATTATGAATATGCATGGAGAATCTTTTCACAGTTCAAGCTCATGGAGTACGGACATCGGGCTTCTCTTGATGTGCTACTTCCAGCGTTCTTCGTGCTAGATCGACATTGTGTTCGTCGGCCAGATGATTCGTCTAGCTTACATCTATTTGGTCTCATTTGTGAAACAATTGGACATCTCGAATTCGGAGAGAAGCTGGTCAAGCGGGCTATAGGCATTTTGGAGACGGTCTATGAAGAAACGGAAGATACGTTGGTAGAGAAGCAGTATACAATAGCAAACTCGACGTTGGGCCGTCTGCGGCTTTCCCTAGGAGACTTCCCTGGTGCGCTCGAATCATTTGAAGGTGCTTTGGGCTTGATAGGAGACGATGATGAACCTGCGACACGTCTACTTCGTGTTCAGCTGCATTTCGGTTCAGGAGTGGCTTACTTCATGCAAGATGACTTGCAGTCTGCCCTCAATCTGTTTCAAGCCGCTCTAGACGCTGCGAGCGATGACTTCACATTAAGGGGACAAATATCGGTGTTGTTGGCACAGACAATGTGGGCTATCGGCACAGATGAGTTCAAGGAAACGGCTAAGACAATCCTTCTTGAATGGTGAGCCTTCTCATTTAGTTGGACAATACGACAATCTGACATCGACCATGCAGTATATCCACGGATCCTGGAAACCTTACCGCTATCAACACTCTGACTGGGATGGGTATCTTGACGGAGGACAGCAATCTCGTAGATGCAGCTCTTTCAGAGATTCTAGCTCTTCCATTGGATCAGAGAAACGAGATGGACCCTCAGAGAGATGTTGATTATGTTTTGATACAGCATCATCTCGGACAGGTTAGTTTTGTGGTGCTTTTATGTCAGAGGTAAAATTGCTAACCTCACAGCACCAGGAGAACGTCAACCAAGCCTTCTCAATTGCGGAGAAAGCCCTATATTCTGAGCCGTCGAACCCCAACCCACGAGAAAAACTGGCTAGCTTGGCCCTGCAAATTGGTCAACCGCGGTTGTCGCTTGCATTACTGTCTGACACTTCTGCAGGCGGCGATCTGCAGGCCGTCCCTTCTTTGTTAAGTTTGCGAGCCGTTGCTCAGGCAACAGAGGACAACAGTGCGGACTCACGACGAGAGGCCCAGAGAGCCGTCATGTTGGCTCCATCACACATGCGAAACTGGCAGACACTCGCCTTCGTGCAATCACGCACGGGAGTCTAACGTAATCTCATAGGTAGTGGGGGGTTGGATATTATATGAAGTATCATGTAGTCTATACATACAGCAAGGTGCCATCATCGTATCTACCCCTAGGGTCGGGAGACAAGTAATAAAAGCCGTCTTGTAATGGGATTGTCCGATTTAGGCTCCTTTACACTGTCCAGCCACCCTTTTAACCTTGATTCCTTAGCCTTAAGAGCTAGACCTGCTGTCATTCTGAGCAGACTGTGAGAATGGAGTAATGCATAAGAGACCGAGTAAAAACTCACATTCCGCGCTCTTCTAGTGCGTCATTCAAATCCTTCTCCGACAGCGACAAACGGTCCTGCATAAGGAGCTCATCATCTGCAGTAATGTACTCCAGATGCTTCCTGATGCGCCGTATCCGGAGCGCATCGTTACCAATTGTGGAAAGAGTCAGGAGACTGATAAATATTGTAAGGGCACAGTCGCAGATTAAAGAGGAATCAGGGAAGACTTACCCGCATACAGCTGTGGATGCGCCGTCTAAACGAAGGGCATCTAAGGGGAGATGACCTTGTGGGTCTTCCTTCTTCTTAAGCATCGCAAAGAGCCGTCGATTATTGGTCGCAAATGCCAGGGCTTTTTCCGTTCGCTTCTCCTCAATACGGGCGCGCTGTGACGGAAGGATGCAGGTAGACGGGAGCATGAAGGGGGCATAGATGGCGATGAGAGGAATAACCTCCTCTAGCAAAACGGCGATGATGAGGAAGGGTATTACTCTTAGGAGAGAGTCAGAGAAAGAGAAAGATGGAAGAGAGTAGAAATTCACATACTTGTTCACGTCGTCCTTTTGCGTCCGAATTAGCCGACTTTCCTGTCTTGTTAATGGACTGCCGCCAGCTTTAATCCTTGCCTGGATGGCAGATATGTCTTTGCGGCGTATGAAGATGAGTTTGACGCCGCGGTAGTAGAATTTCTATGAAAACGTTAAGGACGACGAGGAGCGGAATGAACGTTGCGTACGGCGAGTTCGATACCCTTGTGCATTGTCCTCCTGAACCAGTTGGCGCCGGGAGGTGGGGGTTTCAAGATGCCGTGAGCCTCGGCGTCCGCAACATCCTTGATCGCTTCTTCCTTGACTTTGCCCAAGGACGGTATGTGAGATGAGGAGGAGGTTCGGGGAGACCCATGTGGATGCAAATTGGGAACAGGAGTGGCTGGAGGGTTGGACGCCTTGGGCTTTATTGGGCCCGGTCGCAGATCAACTTTGGGTTTGCGATTGGGGGTGTCGGGGAGAGGGAAGGCGGGAGATTTCTCTGACGAGGAGGTCTGGGTGCCACTGGAAGGGCCGGAGGACGAGAGAAGGCGTGCAAAGGAGGGTCGGGGCTCATTTCTTGTGTGTAAATGGGCGGAGCGGTAGAGGAATAGTTGGTATACACCACACGGCTGGAGAGTGGGTTTCCGGTGTCGTGCTAGCGGTCTGAAAGCGTGTGAGGTGGTGGGTAAAAAGAGAGAAGAGCAGACAGACCTTTGGGCGACATCTCTTACCAATGAGCGAAGCATTCAACTCGCTGGACCAGGCTGGGGCTGGGGAGGGAGAAAGAACTAAAAGCGAAGCCGAGAAGCCCTTCTAATAGAGATGTAAGAAAGCCTTTAAGCAAATATAAGGCTTGAGATTTGGATGGAGGCTTGAGAGCCTCAGAGTTTGAAGTGAGAACTTGGCAGAACTGCAACAAGCCCTAGTAAATTTCGATGACTTGTCACGTGTCGCTGTCCTCGCGCCTGCGACCCGCTGCGAAGTCTCCACACACCATCATGGCAAAGGACGCGCAGGGCGACACCCACAATGCTATTCGGATGACCCATGAATTCGTCAAATCTACTCTCGAGAAGGCTGTAGCGGAAAATACACCCCTCTCACTCGAGTCCTCTCAGGCGGTAGTAACTACTGTGTCAATCCTCTCCCAGCTGCAGGCAGAGCCCTGCTCTTTTGTGCCTTCTCGTCTCTCTCTGCTTCCTCCAGGTACCTCGTTTCCGGATGACAAGACTGCTATATACTTTTATGAGCTCTCCCTTTCGGCCGAGGCGGCTGCCGTGTCGTTAGCATGCTCCAGTATCCTCGCTGGGCAACGCAGCGAGAGCGACGATACCGGTGATGTGGCCTTCTGGCTTGGAGTAGGCGAATTTGGACCTGAACATGCTACCGACGTGGTCAAGAAGCTGAGGTTGGATCGTCTTATTCTAGAGGGAAATGTATGTCCCGATTTTGGATACCATAAGCCCTGACGGTATTGTTTGACAAGTGCAGCAGATTTCGATGGAGGACCTTCCTACTAGCACAGCGACGGGGGAGTTCCAGGTTCGCCTGGATAAAATGGATCCGAAGTATGCCTTCCGCGTGTGCTCGCCACAAGTCTCTGCAAGAGTACTATTTATTTTGGTGGGGCATCTCGACACTGGATGGGGCGGTCTTTTGGGAATGGGAACTTGGTCCGAGAGCGAGTAACCTGCATCGAAAAATAGCCATTTCATCTGCCTTTCCAAATTACAATACTGATTTATGTCTGTTAAATAAAACCTTCCTAACACACAATGAGCTTTGTATTCTTGATCGAAGCTTGTGCTTGGTGATTATCGAATGGAGCTGCATTATAATGATGGTTAAGATATATAGTTGACAATCTATAGAGTTTTTGGGACAAATCTAGAGCAGCACAGTCCATTGAGATTTTTCTATTGCTGTACACTACCTATTTACTACATGCCACATGCCTCGTCTCCCATTTGTCAGCTTTCCATACACGCACTATTGGTGGTATATGTCCCTCCGAAGCCAGTACTCGTTCACAAACTGTACATCGGTCTATAAAAACATCAGTGTAGGAAATTAGCAGGCTCTGCATACATGTTAGATCATTGTTCATTATATTGTGAGCTATACACACCATGAAGCTCTGCAATGGCACATTAGGCTCGTCATGCAGCATCTTTGCAGTCTGCTGAGAGAGCTGCTGGAATACTGCATAGCTCGATTGTGAATGTGGTGCCTTCTATTAAAGCTGTCAATATATTTACAGGCTGCAGTCAAACGCACATACTTTCTCTCGGGGTGCAAACAGGGTGGCAGTCTCAATGACCAGCACTGAATCTGGTTTGGTGGGTGGAGCAAGTGTAATATATGTTGTTGCTACCTCTGGAATCAAGAAGCGAAGCACGCGGGCTTCGTCTCGCTCGGGCATATGTGAATGTCTCCATATGTGTAATCGCAACGGATGGCGTTGGCGATTGAACTCATGAATATAGTCGACAAGATCGGATGCGCACAAGGGGGTGGGTTCTGGGGGGAAAACTAAGGGATGTGATTGCTCGACGCTGAGGTATGGCTGTGGTGACTCGGGGGTCGGGGGACGTCTAGAGAAACCATTACATTCAGTTCTATAAATAGAGGATGGACGCACCTGCGCTTGCGAGCGTCCCGTCGGGTATGGGTGCTCAGCTCGGATGGGTCTGCATCGAGGCTGGCCTGCGCACGCTGGAGAGCATCCTGGACGGGGGGAGAGGCGACGGCGTCGGCGATGTCCTGGAGGAGCTTGAAGTCGGAGCGCACGTCCTGGGGTACGAGGGTGAGCGGGGTGGATGGGGCGGGCGGGCGCAGCAGCGCCGGTGGAATTTGGCGCAAGGTGGCGATGCGATTGTGGAGATCGGAGAGGATTTGAATTTGTGAGCGGAGGGTGGTAACGTTGTCTTCGTCCATGACGGATGGAAGAAAGAAGGTAAGGATGCCACGTGATTGCACTACCAAATGATCGGCGGGACCCCTTCGTCTGTCACCCGATCACACTTACCCGTGTTTGAGAAGAATATGAAGTCGGTGCGGGATGGCGGATGTGGCGTAGAGGGAGCTAGAACGGACCCCGATCTCGATCGGCGCATCAGCGCATTGCACGCTTCTTTGCAGCATGAGGCTACTCAACGCTCCAATACAGATCGAATTCGCGGATCCACGCCATTGAATCCCGCCTCCAGATGACGCACGCCTCCTTTTCGCCCCCAAACGCCATATATTCCGCGCCCCTTCCCGCCCCCCTTCTCCATCCTTTCCTTTCCCCCCTCCACTGGCACCATGGCCTTGGTCCCGTCTCCTGTGCCCTCCCCGCTCGCCAGCCGCGCCGCCGTACACACCCCCTTCCGCTTCCACGATAGCCTCTCCTACGACACCCCCACAGATTTTGTGGATGGCTTCTTCGATCCCAAAGTTCTCGCCCATCCCGCTCAAGTCCTTTCCCCGCACCGCCTCATCAGGGTCTTCTCCTACTTTATCCTGGCCGGCACTCGCGGCTGCCCTATTCCCATCAGGTTCACCCTCCACCCCAGGTTGGGCCGGGCCGTCACCGTCCGCCTCCTCTTCGACTCCATCACGCTTGGTATCGCCAAGTTTCGCACCAGCGATACCCATCCATTCGTTCTCATCGAGGGCTGCGCTCCTCAGCCCTTCGCTGCTAGGGTCAAATACCCCGTCCTTCTCCAGCTTCTCGACGCAAACATCATTCTCGATTCCATCCGCGTCGGTGAGTTCTCCTTCAACGGCCAAGGTCCGTCTTTTCCTCCCCCCTCTCTTACCACCCTTTTTTCCTGACCTTGTTCCCCAGTTGCCTCCTCATCTCCCACCACCGACTTGAAAATATCCTGTTTTAAGTCCATTAACTCCTACCCCGTTGACTGTAACTTCCTCCTACCCGCACACTTCGTGCCGGGCAAGTCCCCCTATCTTCCCTCTCCCTCTCCTTCTCCCATTCCCGCCAACGCTGACCTCGCGAATGGCGCCGATGATACTGCCACCTCTACAAGTCCAAAACCCACGTTCGCCCCCGCTTCCAGTACCGTTCCCGCTTCCAGTACCGTTCTCGCTTCCAGTACCGTTCTCACTTCCAGCACCGTTCCCGCTTCCAATACCTCCCCCGCTTCCAGCACCGTCCCAGATTACGTCTCCAGCCCAGGTTACATCACCACCGAAGGCTCCGCTACTCGCGCCGTTTCTATCACTAGTGTCAGCAACGCTGGCTCCTCCCCCACTGCCAGCGACGTCACCTATACCGGCGAACGCCTCGTCCGTCGCACCATGCTCCCGTTTCATCTTGCCAACAAAACCATCAAGTATACCAGTCCACGCGTCGAGTTTACTTCTGCTCTCAAGGAGATGGAGGTCAACTGGACTCAGTCAGAACTCCAAAACGGTCGCCGTCTCGTCCGCTTCATCAAGGACATGTGCAATGATACCCTTTCTCTCTCCTTCCACCCCATCTCTCAGGAGGAGTTTTCGCCGTCCGACGCCGTTATCTCTTGCATCTGCCGCGAAAACAACGTTCACTGTGTCACGTCCGTCGACATTATCGTTCTTCTGGAGAAGCTTTCCGGTATCCCCTTCCCCGTCGAGGAGAAGAACCGCATCAGGCGTAACCTTGAGGGTCTCCGTCCATCCACCATCTCAAAGAACGACCGGACCCACGCTCAGTTCTTCTCCTTCATCATGGATCTCCCCGAGCCCAGGCCCCGCAACATCGAGAAAGACTTGAAGGTGTTCAGTTGGGCCGATCTCGAATCTGCCCTTGCCAGGATCCTTTGCAAATACGTCCGCGTACGTTCTTCTCTTTCGTCCCTGTTTTATAGGCGCTGATTATTTCCTCGTCAGTTGCCCAGGTATTTGGAAACCGCGTACGACAAGCATGTGGAAGAGCAGAAGGCCAAGCACAAAGCTCGCGCCCTGGCCAAGTCTTCTGCGGCCCAGTCGTTCAAGGACAAGAGGAAGCGCTACAACGAGTTCGACGATCCCCCTCATGGCTCCCCGCCAGCCAAAAAGAAACGTTGCACCGATTCGACTTACGACCCGCCCAGCATGAGAAGGCAGGCACGTGCGTCGACCTCTTCTTACCCTCCCGCTCCTGAGCCCAAGTCCGAAGATTATGTCCCGTGCTTAACGAACACCGACCTTTCAAACCCTTACTTGTACGAATCTACCGCGTTCCTGCCCCAGAGTCCCACTCCTGTATTCGTCCCCAACACCCCTCCGCCTCCTCCGAACAGCATGTGGTACCCCAACCCATTGGATATCGATGGCTCATCCTCAGTCTTCGACGTCTCCACTACTCTGCAGCCTTACAACGATACCACTTCCATTCTGGGCTTAGAAAACTCTTTCCCCCCGGATATCCTGGATGATTGTGCTTTCGGTCATGACAGTTATGAAACCATGCAGTAAACTTACCCTCGCTTTTCGACACTGCTTCATTATTGCACATTTTTATCGCCCCATCTCTCTCTCGTCCGTTGTACAATTTAACTCTTAGAAAAGTAACATGTAGTTCAAAACCACTGTATCTCCGCCTTGTAAATCGAACAACGATTCCCTGTAACTCTACCGTGTACGCCTGTATCATCATAAACTCCGTTTCTATTTTTCTTCCACAAGTCGTAGTGAATATATTATGTCTTTCGTGAGAATTCAACAGAAGAGAAATAAACTACAGATAGTAAAACACTAGAAAGACTACAGGTTATAATAACCAAAAAAGGAAAAGTAGATAGAAAGCCAACAGTCCCATTACATCTACCTGAATAAATCAAGAATTAGAGTTGCCTCGTCGACCAAAGCTCAAGCTTCCAAATCGCGAGAATCGGCCTTTTAACGATCCAAAGGACCTAATGCTTCCAATGTATGATGGGGTTGCCACCGACGCCCCAGACACAAGGGCCGCGGGAGTGCCATGAATGCCGTTCCCGACATTGACAAATGAATTGTGAGGTGACTCTGCAGAAAGCGAATCACTCCCTCCCATGTCACCCGGGGCAGAAGACACACCGTTGATCCCATGCCTGGCTAGGTGAGCCAGATGCCTCTGTAGCGGCGTTTGCCTGACAGGTAGAGCCGGATTGGAGGTGCTCGTCGGCGACTGCGGACTCAGTGGAGGAGGCGTCAGGGCAAGGCGGCCCAGCTGCAGTGGCGGTATTACAAAATTGCCGCGCGCCGTGGACGACGAAGATACGCTTCTCTGCATAGATTGCTCGTATGACGAAGATTGATACTGAGAGGGAGAAGCGATATTGGTTCGAAGTGAGGAAGAACCTGTCACCGAATCCGACATGTCATCTACGGCAAGTCGTCTAATTTCATCGCGGAAATTCTTCCGGAAGAATTTCTCCAGAGTCTCATGGAATGGAATGAATTCTGGCGGACACAAATGCCCATGAAGCTTGAGCGAACTGTCGATAACGCGAACCTGATACAGAATTGGTCTGAGAGCCGGGATCCAAGTAAACAAAATGTAACAAGACAGACCTGTTCATCTATAGCAGCCCGCAGCTTTTCTACCATCTCCGCTCTCTCAGGATTTCGGGCGACATAGTCGGGGTTAAAGAATATCTGCCTATATGATGAAATCCCGGTATTGAGCGGCGCATCGACCGCACTGTTGAGAGACATGGCAAGCGCATTGGTTGACACTAGCTGAGAGGTTTTTGCAAGGGCTTGATACCTCAGATTAAGGGCCGCCAGTTCCTTGGTCTTCTGATCCACTTCATTGAGGGCGTTTTCCAGTGGCGATATTTCTACCACTTCAAGGCCAACGACCTCAGAACGTCGGAGGACCGTCGGGAATGCTTCTTCCGTCGTGAAATATGTTTTCTCCAGCCAAATTTCTTCAGTACCGTCTCGAGTGGTTTTCTTGACTTGACGTGAGGAACTGAAGAGATTGATGGCGCTAAGGTCCAGAAAACAGTTAGAAACGTAAGTGCGAAACAGTTTTTAAATGTTCGCACCTATGCTCATAGTAAGTACGAACAGGTAGGGGAACGTCGGCATTGGTGAAAATGGGCAGGGTGCGATTGGGTTCAGGCATCACTGCAGTGCATTGGATATACTGATCACTGCCGAAGCGAATATCGACGGGCGGGTCACCGGGAGCTTTCATTAGATGAGCACCTGGATGTTTATTAAGCATTCGTTCACAGAAAGCTCCGAACTTCTCCCATTCATATCCCCGATACTACGAATCATCAGCAATAGTCTTTATGGTTGTTATTGCAATACGTACAATGAAACGTTTATCCCGGATAGCAGCAGGGAAATTCCCATAGAAGGTCACCCGATAATAGTCTGGATAGTAACGCTGGTCGTTGACAATGTGTTCCAACAGAGCAGCTTGATGTCGTAGGATTTCAGAAAGACGAGCGCTACAATAAAGACATTGTTTAGTACCTGCAAAAATAGCAAAAAGAATGGCACGTACTAATTGAACGTAACTTCAGCATGCTGATATGCCAGCTCCTTACAAATGTCGATAGCATTTTCCCAAGCCTTCCCTTTACCTAGTCGTTTGGGATAGAATTAGAGCCACATAATATCGTAGGTTCAATGCAATTTACCGAGATAGTCGAGAATTAAAAGACATAGGGTCTCCTTTCGATGGAAGTGTGATTGCTGAGGCAGGCCAAGTTCCTCCATTGGTCCGACGAATGAATTCAAATCCCATTCGTGAAGATCTGAATGCAGCTTTAGAGTTAAAGCAGCTTCCACATAGTTTTGTGATTGAAGATGCATCTTGATCACGGTTAGTAGATGTGCACCTCAATGTTTCAGAAGCACTGACATTAACAAGTTGATGAACATATTTGATGTAAATCTCATCCCGTCCAATCCGTCGAATGAAATTCATCAATCTCAGCTACAAGCAAAAACGGGGTAAGAAGTATGCCTATAGTGAATACATTCATCACATACCGTGGCGATAACGCGGTCGTCTGCGTATTCCTCTCCTTCAGGTAGGGCACGAACACTCAGTAGAAGCTCTAAGAAAAGGTCAACAGAGTCCAGGAAGCTCGAAACGCGTTCCCGTAATTGCTCGTCGACGTCGGAAGTATCGAATAGCTGTCGAAGTTGGCTGATGAAAAACGCCCTTGAAATATCGTCACCCTTGCTGTCTGACATGAATAAGGAGTCGAGCCTTGTCACAAGCTCATTTTCGATTTCGTCGAAGTGCTCTGACTGATGGTACTCCGAAACTATCATGCTGTAGAGGATTTGAACGGCATTGTTGCTTAACTGGTCGTGATGACTTAAACAAAGGTTGACGACATGTCCGACAAGAGAATGGAGATAGACTTGATAGCCCTGCAAGGATCCAGGTGTAAGTCGATAACCAGCAGATCGACTGCCTACTTACTCCGTATCGCGTAGCGGGTTCGTTATTAGTCGATAGGTGTTCTGCCCATCCAAGAGATTGCCATAACGTTAGTAATATCGAAGCACCTTCGCCTCGGATATCTGCGGCAAGACGCCAAACTGCACGACGTTTCTAAAAGGCAGTTAGTTTAACTTATCATTTACAAACGAAAGTACTCACCTGCGGACTGAACTCCTCAATGACAAGCTGATCCGAAGATAGAAATTTCAACAGCATATATAGACACTCCCTCCATAGAGTGGAGTCAAATTGTGACTCGTTGTCTGGGGGCGGGATGAATTCTTTCTCTAGAATGGTTGCAATTGGGTCCATCATTTTGATCAGCACCTTATGCGCGAGAATATTGACGTTAAGCCAAGTTTTCGGGAAGGCGTCGTTTTCCAGAATAGAAGTAGCAACTGTGAAGAACATAGAGAGAAGATTCACAAACCGCTCTCGACCTTCGATGTCGAGGCTGGATTCTAGGAAGTTGAGGATGTGTTTCGTTGGGGATGAAAGGATGAGAACGAGGAAGACTATGGCTGTCTCGCCTAGCCCAGGGTAAAATAGCGCATCACCCTCTTTTACTAGTCCACTATTCACACCTCGTGGGGCATCTGGTAAGTATGCCACAAGTGAAAAAGGATAAGACTCTGGGAACGTCACTGGTACTGTGGCTTTCATCGTAGTAGGCGATGGTGTTCGCTCTATAGCTTTACGAGAGGCCACGCTGCGGAACTCCCTGTACGATTCTAGAAGTCTTTGTAAAAGTTAGAATGGTAACATGCCGAGACATAGCTTCAATATTCACCTTGGTAAAAGTGACAATAGGCATTCCACATTGTCTTGTTCTTGTCGTAAGGCGCGGCGATCCGCAATAATTGTAGGGGAAACCAGGTTCTCCTGCAGCTTGTCTAGCATAACAGCGATGATTGTGACACAGAGGCGAATGCTCTCCAACCATCCCACTCGTGCTGCATCTCGAACGTTTTCGGAATCATTCGATTGCGAGTGGAGATACTCGTCATACCGACCAAAATGGGGCCTAATCCAAATGACAACGGCTTCTACCAAAAGAGGGCGCGATTGAGGATTATCGAACAAAAAGCCCTTGACAATTTGCAGGTACATGATAAGCTTCCAAATGACAATTCTGCCTTTCCCCACGGTTACTGCATTTGCGAAGGTTGTAGCAATCGAGACGAGTTCCACGGTCGAAAATATTTTCGCCAATTCTGGTAAAATGGAAGTGAAATGCTGGAGAGCAATTGTCTGAGTTCCAATGATAGATGGGGGAGAGTGAGTGGACATCATCCGCGTCACCTCCGAGAGATGAGAGCGCAATTCACGCTTGAAAGTAGCCTCCAGGTGCTCAGCCGTTGCTCCACCACCCATTCCTATCTCCTTGGCCTTCTGCAGTTCTCGAGATCGAGCAATGAATTTGAAGATATAATGCCAGACTTTCAGAGCAGCTCGAAGTGGTGGCCCATTCTCGGGCGACGTTGGATTTGAGAGGAGCCTATTCATGGAGTGTACCATGTGCGAAGATGCAGCAGCGCAACTGAAATGTTTCTCGATGTAGACGTCCAAAACTGGTTGAAAATTGCTAAATCGTCGATCTTGGACTATCCCCAGCACAGTGACAAGTGCATTGAAGACAAGAAGATCCATTTCGCCAGATTGATTACTTTGAGAAACGAGAATTCCAAACAAGGCGTCGAAGATATCACGGAGGAATTTTACAATCTCGCCCTCTCCGACAAATGTGAACTTGGTAAGTAGCGTAGAAAGTAACTCGTTATCCGCCAATTTTTCCCAGTTCAGCAATCTCAATAAAACTGGATTCTGCGTAAATTTCGTTGAGCACAAGGAAGTGCGGATTGTCAACGAGTCCCTTAGAGGAGGCGCAAATCGTTGCATATCTAGACTGACAAGAACTTGATCTGTGCGTTGACCTGCAGTCAGTCGAGAAGGAGCGGCCAGATAAACGTCCGGGGGAATGGAAGCGAGCTTTTCAGCTCGATACATAACCAAAGTATGGCTGCCATCTTCAACAAATGCATATGCATCTGGGAAAAGTGGTTGAAAAGCGAAAGCAAATGGACGATCGCTTGCCTCTGCCAATCCTTTATTACTCGGGCGTTCGCGTCCAGTACGGTTACGGAAGGTGAAAAATAGATGCCATTGCGTCGCTCCTTCGGGAGGAAGTTGGATCTTAATGAGTTCCCCAAATGTTGGTTCGTTACATCGATAAAACACCATGGAATGGAACTGTGTCATAAGTCCCTCTCCACTGCCCTGCGAGATAACGTCCTCGATGATCTTGCCATGTTGATCCTTTACTTCAACAGTTATCTGTACGTTGTTCGCTGGTGGTCCCATCTGACCTCGAGCGAAATTGGCAACGCTAAGGCGCCCTGAGTTCGTGTGCGTAGACGCGAAATCACCACACCACAGCTTAATATACAGTTCGTTTCTTGTATCTCCCGGAAAAACAACATCCGGGAAACCCAGGCGAAGTGTATGAGGTGTGTCTTGAAGCAGTGAGGTGTTTTCTCGCATGATCATCTGGGCATCGCCCCGGAAAATCTTCACTGATACAACTAACATATCTGCTCTTTATAAAAGCTATCAGCATTTTAGTAACGAAAGTAAGAAGCGGACTCTTACCGCATTGACTTCTCGAACTCTTTAGTATTGTTGTTGATAATGTTCTGGTGGATCATTGAGAAAGAAGCCTCATTCGTCGGGACGTAAATTGGCATATTGTGCTCTTTCATTGAGGATACATCAGCATTGTCGGCTACCATCTTGCCAAGCTGCGTAAGTTCTAACACTGCGCAGCCAAATGGTCGTCGAAACTTTTGCTGACCATCGCTGGGAGAACTTTCGCGGTAGGGCGCGGGACTGACAGGAGAAATCATACCATTCGGATCACCCCATCCAGCACCAAGAGTTGTAGTGGAGTCAAATCGAATGGAAGTTTCTGATCTTCTTCCATCGGCAGGGATCCCAGAGCTTAAGTTGCTTCCAATTTTAAGAGCACCATTTCTCACAATCCGACATACGAGGTATATTGGATCTTGGATATCAGCAAGAGCTAGGTCCACAAATAGCGTGCGGATCCGGTTTGAAGGGTCGAGTGCTAGAACACCATTATGGTTCAGGATGGCACAAAATTCTTCGGTGACAAACTGTGTCCCTTGTTTTTTATACAAGGAGAAGAACAGTTCTGCTGTTTCGCCAGGAGAGCAAGGAGTTGCGACAAATGCTCGCAGATCGAGGAAGACATGATAAAATTTTGCTGTTGAATGCTTTTTGTCTTGCGATGGACCAGTGTACCCAAGTGACCTGGAAGAACTTTTATGATGCGGTGAGGGGAAATCGGGGAAGGCAGAATGAGCTGGAGTCGGCAGCGGTCCACCCGGAACATACTCGGTACTGGCTCCTAAAGTATATGGTCTTGCATCGTCGACATTGAGATAGGCCAGTGAGGTCTGCATGGCATACATCCGTATTGCACTGACCCAACTTCGGGTATCTACGCCGCCTTCAATGTCTACGGTGACAAGCCCACCCCATGTAGGGTGTCGTACGATGACATCCAACCCTTGAACAAGATTCCCGCTCACTAGTCGCGTGACGCATTCACGTCGCATATTGATAGTCTCCTCGGCGCTAAGTGTTTGAGCTAACAGTTGTCTACGCCCAAGATGAAGAGCTTCAATATGCTCTCTAACGACATGGAAGAGTTTGTAATCACGACGAGCCAAGTACTGAAACATGAGTGTATGCCATTCTCGCAGTGCGGACGCAATTTCGTCGATGATGGGCTGGGCAGCCCCTGAAGCTGTATCGTCGCCTGATTTAAGAGAGGGTCTCGGGGGTAGAGCTTTCAACACGTGGGACTCGGCAGGAGAAGATGAACGCAAACTCGCAGGGTAGACCGGTAGTCCAGCGCGAGAAGAGTTGGCTTGATCAGGAGGAGGTCCTAGACGAAATGACTTCCGTGACATGTAAGCATCTGCTTCTTCATCCTCCTCTCTCAAAGTATCCATTCCATTACTAGCTTTGTCGTGATGCCATTTCCCAAAGGCATCCCCTGGACTACTCCATCCATGCACACTATTGTGACTGCTGGCATGGTTTCCACCGTTCAACGAACTAGCAAGAGCAGCAAGACGACCCTCTGCGTCAGAAAGCTCATCGCGAACAAATATATGGGAAGCTGGAAAGATCCCAATGAACACTTGCTGGGGTTCCTCGACTTTGGTTGGAGGTTTAGATGCTGAGGGATCGGATAGTGACCAGGTCACAGGAGGTTTGCGGGTAGTGCATACGACATAGCTGGGGAGGGCATACATTTTGAGTAAGAGAGTTTGAGTTCACGGCAAAAGAAACGCACCCTCTGTACCACGGCCCTTCTACAGACTCTCGGGCTGATGGCGTATACTTCTCAAATGCGTACACTTCGTCTCCAACTTCCAGAGAAACCACATCACGCATGATGGAATGCTCATCTGTGGAAGCTTCAGTTACAGTCGAAAGGCGGTTACGAGTGGAGATCCTTGTCTCCCGGCGAGACGGCGACAGGGGATGGATGGCATAGCCGTATACAATCAAGGGTAGGGGCTCCCACATTGAGGACGCAGCGGGCAGCGAGCACTATGGGGAACGAGTGCAGAGGAGGATAAGTTAAATGCTGCGAGACTGCGAGCCGGGGAGTTGATTGAGACGCGGTTGGGATGGCGTAGTAAGCCTGGATATGTGGAGGTTTGGATATGTGGAGGCTTGAGGGTATGAATATGATATAGATATGGAGAGAAGCGGTATAGATGATGGGGTAACAGACAGAGCCTTTGCGGGCCCTGGGCGCTGAGCAGTCTCCCGAGAGGACAAGGTCTGGAGGTAAGAGATACGGTAATAACCAGGAAATGAAGTAAATATAAGGCCCAAATAAGAGCAGAGCCTCATCAAAAATGATGTTTACTTGCGCATTACTTACTATTGGAGTTACTATTAGAATAGACTATTGGCAATTCCACCTCTTCAACTATCACTACTGCATCGATTACACCGCGCTACCACCCACCGCCTACTTATTTCCCGTCCATGGCTTCACTTTCCGATCAGATCGATCGTTTGGCGCGTAATACACGCGCTATTAAGTCTACTGCCGCCTGCGTTGCATCCTCTTCATCGTCGAACCACAGTATCTCTTATCCCGCCTCTGGCCCGTTCACTCGCGCAGTTTTGCAAACACATCTCGGCGACCTTATACGCGACATAGATCCCTCAGAACTCGGCCTATTTAGTCTTGTAAACCATCCTACAGGAGGTCCCTACGACAAAGAACCCCACAATACCCATTCCGCCGAAATTCAACGCGTCGAGTTTTCTGGTGCCACTCCTCTGCGACGGCCTACTGCACGCAGAGAAGATCAAAACAAATATCAAGACATCGAACCCGAGGTTTATGCTCAAGCAGCGCTGAAGTATATCGATCGCTAGTAAGTTCCTCGGTTGCGCTTCAATTCCTTGGTGGCTCAACAAACCGTGATAGTGAACCCATACGGTCTATGCCCCGTGCGCATGTACAAGTCCTCGACATAATCAAACGCCTTGATGCTGTGCGATTTTCTATAAGTCAGCTCAGCGAGGCGCTTCAGCATGTAAGTATTAATTTCCTCCTCCGTGGACTATGACTCATATACATAGGCACGGTCGTTTGAGGCACCTTCCACAAAATCCGTGATGGAATCTGAGGAGAATCGAGTGCAAGAATTACAACGGCAGCTGTCTGACTTGAAAACCCGAGTAGGCCGCATTAAACTTTGCTTCGGCACCATATTCATCAGCTCATGTCTAGAAACAAACAATCAAGAAAAAACGAGCAAATGTACGGGCACAGTCTTCAGACCACAAATCAGTATCCGAGGCAATATCGATTTTATCTCCTACTTCACCTCAGGAGGACAAGTTTTGGAATACGCCTAGGGCGACATCTGAAACACTCGAATTCACAGACCATTTCTTGATGGACGAGCAGGTAGATCTCGGCGACATCAGCACCATTTCATTTACGAGTCCAATGTCGAGACCACCTTCTGTGAGGCGTGAAACCGTGACCACATCGTCCGATAAAAACGATGACGTCGAAGAAGATCACTTCCCTCGCGATATTTGGGAACAAAAGCGGGAAAGGATTACGGAGAAGGTAGATGATCATGATTCTGGACGAGAGCCGAAGCTTGATCCACATAATGGAGAGGAGGATGTTTTTGGCGCAGGGGAACAAAGTATATCAATGGTGCCAGGGCGTAACACATCAGCAGAATCTCTGATCCCTTCTGCAACTCCAGTAATCGGCGACCATAACGTTTCAGGATCCCCAGGCTGCTCCGGTAAACCTGAGAATCGTAGGGAAGGTAGGATTAAGGTAACTAATGAAGTTGAACGTATCGTGGTGAGCTATGATTTCATTCTGTTCAACATTTCATACTTTTAACTCTAACTTTCTCAGTCCAAAATATGGGCTACTATCGGGGAAATTGTAATGCCTGGGCATTCATTTGACACACCTGGCGCGTCTAAATTCAAGAACAAACCTCCATCTGCGAAGGAAACTATGTTTGCATTCAATATATGCTAACCTCTAACAATTCGCTAAACCTGCTTATTCAGTGCCCATCTTCAGCGGATATCTAAGATTTCTCCGTTAATGCTGTCCCCTTCGGCATCCAGCGTTTCCACTGTCTCCTCCGGTGGTCGCATTCAACCTACTTCCCAACAGATTTTAACAGCGCATCTGTTAGTTTCGCTTCTCTCTTCACCAGAACATTCAATGCCACTGCAAAGAGCCAAAGAGATATTGGCGGAAAGGGCAACAAATGGTCGAAGTACCACTGGAGGACTCTCTCAGGGCACCACCAGAGTCCTATATGGATGTGTAGCGAAGAGGTTAGTTAAGATCGACCGAGGAGGCGGAGAACAGATTGTGAAGTTTGACATTTAATTATTGCATACTCCCACATGCTTGTTGGTTGGTTCACTTACCTATTTACCTATGGAAATCCAAGCTGTTATGCTTGCTTTTACTCTAGAATCGATCTGCATGTAATGCACGTAGAGAGCATATGTCCGAAACGAGCTGGATCCGAGATGGTAAACATGCTCTGTAGTCTCTGCCATTTTACATGAGTTTTTCGATCATATTCCACCTGCGATTTTCTTCCATAAACACTTAAGCACCTTGTACCAGCAGCCCGCGATCGACGCATTATGAATTTCCGCACAAACAAAGGCATCCCTCATTCATAGGGTGTAGCTCAAGAAGTATATCGTACTGGAGAAATGAGCTGCCTAGCCTCTTAAGATGCCTATGCAAATGTTTAACCAGCCATCTGCGCCGGCCATACAAGCTCCAAGCCAGGCCATTTCTGACTCAGGAGGCGACAATACACCTTGTATCAGAGCGTATGCAAGTTCTGAAATTGGAGGTGCTTGCGGGTTTGGATTTATTCTGGATGGAGGAGGAGGAGGAGGACGCGGTGGGAAAAGGAGGGGAATATGTGTAGATAAGAAGTAGATTAAGGTATGCGGAGTTCCTATGGATAAAATTAATCGTAAGTGTTCGATATCAATTGAACAAAATTGACAGACTCACCATCCTCCAGCATAGGCGGAACTAGCTCTTGCAAGACAGGGCCGTCGGGCAGATAGACTCTCACAGGCACACTGCGTACGCTGTAGGCACCATCGCGATCGGGAGTACCTGAGGGATCGGCGGATGGTGGGCGGCTGTGCATGGACACTGAAGACGCAGGGGGAGGTGACTGAGAGCGTGTGGGAGAGGCTGTTGGCATAACTTTGGATGCAACTCTCCAAAAATCATCGAAGTTGTCTGGTTTTGTGGATGTGAATACATATATGTCATCCAAGCGGATATCGACCTACGATCTTTAATTCCTTCCCAGAGGCCATCTTGTTCAGCTTGCCTGAGTCCAGTAATCCTCTTTGTATTACCCCAACGTATGAAATCTGCTTCCTTGAGTTGTCCCATGAATGCCTGTTTGCACGATTCCGTACTTGGCGCAAGCAGTAACTTCTCTGTTGGAGGAGATGCAAGATGCAGTATGAGGCGCAGGGGTGTCGCCATAGATGCTATCTGCGATGAGGGAATTCGAACTGAAGATGATATTGTGTGATTATCGTATATGAGGCCAATCGGCCAGTGCCTACTCAACCATGGTGAGTAAATTTGGGGACGTAAATGGCGGGACGCACCACTTAAGCAAAGTTCCTTCCTCTGTTTCGAACCACCAGTCTTCTTCCCTCAGTACTTTGGCAGCAGCCTCATCGAAAACGACATCCATCAAAAAGCGGCGTATTTCAGGCATCAACAGAGGCAGATAGCTCACGCGAGGAGCCTGCATGAAGTAGCATTCTAGTCCACGATCCGAATTAGCTGGGAGCTCCTTTGAGTCCACGCGGATTTCTAGTGGCACAGTCCCTTCCCAGGTCAAGCGACGAAACAAGGTCGTGTGGTAATCAGTGGGTAGACGCGAAGGTGCCCCTGGTGAAGGGTGATGGCGAGCAGGGCCAAAGGTAGACATAGCGCGTGGTGGGCCCTATAAAATGACGAAAAAGGCGAGCTTTAAATTGTCTTCGAGAGCTCTGGGAAGAGCAATGATAAAATATGTAGCTGGAGTTGGTGGTACGTGAGTTATACTGTCCGATGTGTAGTAGGTACGAGCCGCGACAGGTCACAGACAGTCACACGTTACAGAGGCGCAGCGCGCCGGCGGAGCCGTATTTACCTGGTATTTACTCTTGCTGGTTGCTTGCTGGTTGACTACGGCACCGGGGAATTCCAAAACCGCCTGCTTTAGTCAGACATACCTCCTGCCTCTCTCTAGGAACCTTCGTATAGAAATGCACTTGCTTGTCCCACTGCAGCATATTGTGCTCACACCATTGCCCCAGAGAACTGGGTTCTCCCGCATTCCCGTGACCATTGCTTATATGGCAGGGTGGGCTGCGTTTCCTCCCGAGTTCTCTCATCCTTGTGCGTATGACTGACCGTTTTGCAGTCCAACCGCGCTTGCTGTGGACACCTCTTTCCCCGGCGTTCACCAATGTTGAAGTATTCAGGCGCGCTATAAATAGGAAACATCCTGAATTGCAGTTAAGTATGTGTCCGTCATTCATTACTTATTAACTGTTCTTTCTGAAGCGTTCCATAGAATCGTACAGTGATCTACATGCGTACTCTGTCAGTGACTACGAGTTCTGGCAGGATCTTTGGCAGTATCTTGGCATAATATGCTCAGTACCCCCTGCAAATGTATGTTGCAGGCGCTAAACTAGTGTGTATCTGAATTGTCTTGTCTCTTACTCTCGTGTGTAGGTTATTGAAATAGCTTCACCTCCGGAGAGACCGCTATGGTTCTCTGGTGCCGCCCTAAATTACGCGGAGAACATTCTCCGTCGAAATGACGATTCGATTGCATGCACAGCTGTGGGGGAATTGGGAATTAGTACTGATTACAGCTTCAAGAAGTTGCATGCGATGGTCAGTGAAATGGCTGCTGCTCTAAGAGCCGGTGGTCTCGCTGTTGGAGATAGGGTTGCAGGCAGGTGTTTAAGAACGAATGTTCTTACTTTTAACTGATCTTCTGGTTAATATTAGCTGTTGTTACCAACTCCATTACTGCCATCGTTGTCGCTCTGGCGACAGCCAGTATTGGTGCTCTATATACCAGCACGGCACCTGATATGGGGGCCAAGGTGGGGTCTTACCACTTTCGAAAAATACGGTGACTGATCAATATAAAGGGTATCCTCGACAGATATCGACAAATCAGACCCAAGATCATATTCATGGAAACAGAATTTTTTTACGGTGGCAAAGTTGTCAGCATTATTTCCAAGGCCCAGCAGGTTGTTCAAGATCTCAGTTCATATGGACTTCAATTGGCTATCATGCTTCCGAGTACTTACACAGGAAAAGAAATTGTGCTCGAAAACTTATCATCCAGGCATGTTTTGATATTTACTGTGTTCTGGAGAGGAAATTAACACATTTGACATAGCATCTCGTTATCTGGGTTTCTGGCAACAGGGGACGGGCTTCCTCTTTCATTTGCGCAACTTCCATTCCAACATCCTCTATATATACTTTATTCAAGTGGTATGTTCTGCATTTCATGGATGGAATGTGACGTTACAACAAGATTACAGGGACAAGTGGGGCTCCGAAGTGTATTGTTCACACTGCTGGGGTAATTTTTAAATCTTTATTTTCCAACAGCCGGAAAATCATGCTGATGCCATGGAAAGGGTATTCTTTTACAGACGATGAAAGATTTTCATTTTAGTTTCGGTGTGGGAACACACGATGCAGTGTTACAATATACCACGGTAAGCATTGAAGTACTGTTCTTGACAGCTCATTAACGTCTTGTGATAGACAGGTTGGATGATGTGGAATCTAATGATAGCCGGACTTCCTTTGGGTGCCCGAATTGTGCTATACGATGGTTCGCCGTTGTACCCCAGTATTGTCAGCTTCATGCGCTTGATCGCAGATCAAGGGTACGTTTCAATTGTCGGATTCGCGTATATTTCTGACCATCACTATGTAGAGTATCTGTTTTGGGAGTGAGCCCTCGGTTTTTGGCAGAGCTTCGAGAACGGAATATTGAACCATGTTCGTCAGACGTCTGGATTTGCTGCTTGGCTAAAATGGTTAATATTCCCCTTTTACAGCGAAAATTGCGTCCTTTGAAGCACTGAGATCTATTGTATCCGGTGGCGCAGTTCTGGCTCCAGCTCTCCACCAGTGGGCTCAGGAAACCTTTGGCCCTCAAACGCGTATAATGACTGCTATGGGAGGCACAGATATTTGCACCGCGTGTAAGCTTCGACTCGCACCTTACGGGAGCACTCCTGACTCATGATATTACATCTCAGTCCTGATAAGTGTTCTTTCTCAACCTGTGTATGCGGGAGGTACGCGATGACTGTGAAGTTTAGACAGTTTGTTTTGTTCACTTTTAGATATAGAAATACCATGCAAGGCCCTCGGCATGAAAGTAGATGTCTTCGACCCAAATGGGCACAGTATAGAGCATCTGGGGGAAGCAGGTGAAATGGTTTGCACTCGACCACATCCTTCTATTCCCTTGCGTTTCTGGGATGATGCTTCGGGTAAAAGGCTACAAAACACTTACTATGGCAGGTATCCTGGTAAGTATACCAAATTGTCTACGCCTTCTACTCTCATCGGTTATTTTTTCCACTTCAACAGGCGTCTGGAGACAGAGTGATTTTATGGCCGTGAATCCTGTCACGAAAGGTATAGTATTATTAGGCCGCAGGTAGGCATGGGCAATTTCGTCGCCAATGTCATCTTCTCATGCCAAATTCTCAAAGCGACGGTGTTTTGAATCCGAACGGTATACGCTTTGGATCAGGGGAAATTTACTCGGTTCTCGAACAATTTTCTTCCGATATCGAGGACACAGTCTGTGTGGGTCAAAGAAGGCCAGAAGATATAAATGAGCGCGTACTCCTTTTTGTGAAGATGCATGCGGGGAAACATCTTACGCCGTCTCTCGCGGGTCGCATTAGGCATGTCATTCAGGAGAGCCTGAGTCGTCGTCACTTGCCAGAATACATTCTAGAGGTCCAGGATATACCTGTATGTGATCCGATGAACATGAATTCTTCTCTTAATGATGTATATCGTCGCAGTACACTACTAACGGAAAGAAGGTCGAAATTCTGGTCAAACAGATCGTGTCTGGTACGAAGGTGCAGCCTAGCGGTGCTATTGCCAACCCTGGGGCTTTGGAGGAGTACTACAAATATGGTAAGATAGAAGATACGGTGCAGGGTGTGACGCCCAGGACGAAGCTGTAATATTTGTGTAATATTGGGTGGTACGCGATTGTGACAGTAAAGCGTGACCTATACACGTGATCGTGTTGTGTAGAAGTCGCGAGAACAATAATATAGAATATACATGAATGAGCTGGATGATGATGGTGAAATTTAAGGTAAACAATTAAGTGAAGGTATTTGCATGAGGTGGGATTAATGGTGCTCTCCAGGAGTCGAGACTAAGAGCTATTTTACGCGATGCATTGACATCACGCGCTGTCACGCGCCGTGTGTTTATCTATTTCAACTGGTCACGTTCAACTTGCTCGTCACATCTCTCTCTGTTACATCCTCTTCCACTCTCGTCCACCACCCTATCGGGTCTCACAGGACTGTACTTGCCAGGCTAACTGCCAGGAATTCTCTGCGCACGCTATATCCCCCCATCTTACTCAGAGACCCATTGCTGCTATCGGTGTCCACCGCTGACCCTGGTACTAAGTCTCTCTTCTTGGTTCTACACTCCTACCACATGCCCTCTTCTTTCTAATGGCTACCATCAACCGCCGCCCACTCGCAAATCGTCCACTACCCCTTCAGATTCCATCCATCTTCTCTCCCGCCAAGGTGACCAGGACCGTATCCGCTCCGTCTAAACGTCCTCGCTCTCCTGATCTCGCTGGTGCCACTGCTTCACATCCGCATCCGAAACGCATGCGCGAGGCTACACCATCGACAGCTCCGCCCCGTGACACGAACAAAGAGCGTAAATATGCCGAGAGGGAGCAGCAGAAGATAGAGTTCAAGGAGAAGTTCACTCGCGCCTTTCCAACTTGGAGGTTTTATCTCGACCGAGAGAATATGGCCACGGACCCAAGTACTATACGTAGCTTTGAATCACGGATCCGGCAGCTTGGGGGGGTGCGTTTGATCTTTCATGACATCTATCCTATCTAAACACTCCTTTCGTGTTCCTTCTAGACCGTTGAGGATTTCTTTTCTAAAGAAGTATCGCATCTCATTACCAATCAGCCTATATCAACCAATGTGGATGGTAACTCCGAAAAAGAGAATGTCCAGATGATAAAGCATCTAGCAGGAAAAGGTTCTCACCAGTTGAAGAGTCCTATCAAGCTCAAAGGGCAGCCGCAGTAAGTGCATGTATACGGTACCATTTGTATATGAATCTTAGAACATCTGTAACAGCGTCATCGAGGAAGCAGGAGGACACAGATTTCGTCTGGTTTCCAAAGCAGTTGACTTTGGAATGAAAATATGGACCACCGCTAAGCTAGAAAGTGTTTTAACCCGCTGCATTAATTCTCCCTCCACCTCCGGTATCCTACATGCTACTCCTACGTATTCATCCGCTGCCATAGGCCCTCAGAGATCATTATCTCGATTGTTGCAATCCGAACGGATTCACGGTACCACAGAGCGGGATCCTACTCAGAAGCGACACGACTTCCATTATTTTACTCGTGGCAGTCGATTTGTTCTGGTAGAGGATCTACGTCAAGAGCTAGCGACCATTGCAGCTCATGAATACATTATCAAGAAAGGGCGCGATGAGAATACTACTCCACCGTGGCCTGTCTTGCACTGTCACCCGCAATCTAGGGGTCCTTTTATACCCTTCGACGAGCGGGAGAGAAAGCGCTGGGAGCGTCTACAGCAGGCAGATAATACTCAGAACGACGAGCAGGCCAAACGAAGAGACCAAGTCATGAAAGTTGAAGCTGAGAAACGGAAAACCGTGCTCCGACAAACGAGGAAATGCGGTGGAGACCTTAGGCGTTCCGTTTCAATGAACAATCTTCAACGACGTGCATCGTATCCTGTTGCTGGGTCACAAGGCACCGCACTGATCGATCTCGATGCGGACGCTGATAGCCCCGACTCTGCCAACGCATCGGGCTATTTAGCATCTGGCGCTACGGGGTATGTGGCTGCATCCGGAAATAGTGTCGGGATTACTTCAACTACTGGCACAACTTCCACGACAGGATACACCTCTAGAAAGTTGCAGCTATCAGCAGTGCTCAGCGGACGTATGAAACAGCAGGTCATGACGTCGATGAAGTTTTCTACTGGCACCAAAACCCTGAGCGAACAGAAAATTGGTGCCATGGGTCCTCCGGCGGTCGTCCCTGAAAGGCAGCCCTTGCTGAGAAAAAGCAAAAGCACCAATACCCTCAAGTTACCAAAGCGCGATGAGGGCAGCAAACCCGGCTACTGCGAGAGTTGCCGTATGAAATTCGATGACTTCAAAGCGGTGCGTATAAATTGTTTAGACCTTATTCCTTGCGTAGCTGAGAAACTTATAGCATATCACCGGCCGGAAACATCGACGGTTTGCCGTAGATGATGCCAATTTCTTGCAGCTGGACTGTGTTTTGGCACGCGTTCAACGAAGAACTCTTGCAGAAGTTCAGCAGGAGCAAATAAAACGAGAGGAAAGACGGAAAGTATATTGTAATGGACGTCATTCGTGCAGTTCGTTTTCAGGTGATAATGACGATGCCGGGTTAGTGGGCGATAAGAATCTTGTGTCCTTATAACAATTGTTCTTTCTTCTGTCTGTCTTTGCGTGTATTGCCTTCTTACTCCCACATCCGTCATATGTAGCATATTCCCATGGCATGGCCATTAAAAATGCATGTGTTTCTTCAGCAACCTATTATCACGAGTAAGCTTTAGCAAGACATCATGGACATGGATTTGTCAACAAGGGATTTCAAGAACATGTCTACACTACGAGCAAGATCCCAAGATAAAGAGAGCGGAGCTCTAGACGATTGTCACGGTTAGAAGCGTGGTAATGCCATCTGTAGCAATCCCTATGATTTCGAGATAAATGAATACTTTTAATGCAATTGAACTTATATGTCAAAGAGAGATAGACAAACCATGATTGACGCTGAAATATGTTCTACTTCAGAACGTTATGCTAAGTAGTCAAAAATTATGACTCACCCCGCCGAGCCAGGAGCGAGGAGTCCCGTCATATTCACTGCCACTGTCTGGTAATTTACACCCCCGAAGCTCGTCGCGCCTACTGCCATTGAAACCAATTCATCTCGGCCTGCAGAGATTTACTATGGGTAAGACAAATTCCCTGGACATTGCAACACTCACCTATGTTGTATCCATCAGGAACTATCGTATGGTTTTCAGCCTCATCCTGTATTCAAAAAGCTCGTCAATGCATGAGCAATTATTGAATGTAATGACTTACTTCCTCCTTCGACACCCTATGAATATATGTGAGCCCTTTAGTGAGATGTTAATAGAGGTAACGCTCACGCAAGGAAAAGGGCTCCAGTATTAGCATTTGGACCATTCTGAGGGAACACGCTATCAATATTTCTGTCAGAATCGCACGGTAGAGACTATTTATTCCCTGTCAGCCCCGTACCGGAAGTGATTGCCGCCAATTAAGCTCTCAAGGCATGTTCCTACGTCTGCGTCACCGAAGTCCTGACGGATTTCCACCTACACAAGTAAATTAGACACTGCATCAAATATATGAAGGGTTTTAGCACAGTCTGGTTTACAGCACCATGTCCGTCCCCAAGATTAGCAGACTGGGGGCCACCCAAGTGTATACCCAAACATTCCGAAGAGCTTCAAACAGAATCAGGTATAGAATCGTGCTCAAAAAGAGGAGCACTTACAATCCGATCGCACGAGCAAAGTTTAGAGTCCCCAAGTCGGTTAGAACCGCAGGAGAGCTTAGCCCAGAGATGATGACCTGCAGCATATTGAGAAATTAGATCACTGTGAGGAAGGAAAAACTAACATTGAGAGGTTCTCCGAGACCATTTCCAGCTATAGTTTATGAATGAACACGTGCTTCGCAGACGGATAAGGGAATTCGTACCGTCGTCAAGCATGGAGCCTCCACCTATTGTTGGATTAACGAAGGCTACCGCACGCTTCTGTACAGACGTAGTCAGGCCGTAGACGGTATGGATTGCGAATGGAAGAAACGCAATGAATGAGATGAACATGACGGTAGGCGAAGCTAGGGCACAGTGGATTCCAAGAACCTGGGGAAAGGAACTGCAGACGCCATTTTCATGTGCATAACGCATGCAATAAATACTCCTGGCCCAGACAAAAATATGTTCGGGAAAGCAACCAGATGGGAGGAATCGCGGACAACCTGGGAAGGTTCTACGAACGTGCGGGTGAGAGCCATGTGATGGAGGAATAGAGACAACAAAATACCACGATAGCACTTCTATTGCGACTTCTGTGCCATATTTCGAAGGCTTGACGGGATAAACGACATGCAAGAAGGTTGTAATTGGGTCGCAAGGAACGTGGAACGAAAAAGGACCATGCGATCCCATCTCATTTGTTGCATATCACACCCTGTTATGTGCTCCTCAGTGGGATCCGAAGGGCTTCAGTGTCCAATATTCCTTCTTTGCGGCTTCGCAGACTAGTACGCCGCCACTGCGACATTGCGTGCAAGAAATGTAGATTTGGCAGCATACGTCACTGCTGGCTATTCGGACACGCTCGACGGGTCGATGGCTGTGGAGACATTGTTTCTGCCTGGTAAGTGGTCTGAGCCACATGTGTTTGTCCAGATTCGGGGAAGCAGGGGCGTTGTGGAGACTAAAAATAAGCGTACCACGAATGATGTTTTCTCGCACAAAAATAACTGTGCAAAGTTACATCATGAGGCTAGCTCGTACCTATGCGTTGTGGGCCTATTTCTCCTAAAAACTAGACCAGTGGGGAGATTATGCTTAGAAAAATCTGCGATACTACATCGAGACAGTGACACTGAGAGATACTTACGGGAGAGTGACTCTATTAGTACTGCACCTATATACAGATAAAATTAGAATAGTCACGTATCCGTCACATCACGGCTTGAGAATTTGCAGCAAGTAAGTTCAATTCCAGTCTCGGTTTGCCCGAAAGTGCAGTGATACTCTGCAACGAACTCCTGAGCCTACGAGAAGATATTTCTTCTTGGTTTTTATTGCCTCTCCTTCTTTATAATCCATCTATAACAGTGAAACACAGTGAAACGTCGCGTCCGGTCCCTTCAAATCCGAAGGCTTTTCTACAACTTCTGCTAGCCGCAATAACTTCGACACTCTGATATCGGTGTGATTCGATTTCTTCTTCGTCAAGTTCACGTCGATTGAAAACTTAACGACACAGAAATATATGTAAGCCTACGTGCATAATTTATAGTCTATTATTTGACCCAGCGTGATTTCTAAGTCATCCACATCGGCGCCTGTCCCATTGCTGCCTACTATTTCTAGTTTAGCGGTTTTGGAATGCAGAATTCTGTCGAAGAAACAGACGATGGAAACTTTACAGACGAAGGACAGCTTACCATTCGAATTCCCAACCCGAAAGTATACATGGCTCGGCAATCGTTGTGGGTTGGCCGCAGAGGTAAGCCAAGGTGTGATCATTGTCGTTTGAACAACCTGAAGGTTCGCAACTCTATCGTTCAAACATATCATTGCTTATTCTAAATTGGATTAGTGTGACCGCATGCTGCCTAGCTGCAATCATTGTTCATGGGCCAGTAATGGTCGAGATTGCAAGTACACGCCACTGCCGACTCCAGCGCATCGAGGTATCCCGAGATGTGATCGCTGCAGGGCTAGAAATTTGAAAGTTCGTTCTCGCATTTCTTGTGAGAATTTGTATAATTTACTAATATTTCTTTCTCCGTGATATCTCGGAGCAGTGTGATCGAAACTTGCCTACCTGCAATCATTGTAAAAGCGAAGAAGGATCGTCGACTGGGTGCACTTACTCGCCCAAGAGGAGAAGGAACTTAAAAGCTGAAAACACACCCTTTTTTCCAACAGAAGAGCGAATTGAATCTAAAAGGCAGTCCGCGGTATTGGCCGCGGAACTATCAGGGCAACGTTACCAACATCTTGTCAATGGAGGTCATACTTTCTACGGACAAAATATAGCTACGTCGTCGTCATTGGATCACGAGAGAAGCCCTCCATCCTCCGACACGGACTATGTCTCTATTTCAAACCCTGCGTCGCCCTGCTATGCTCAGGGAAATCTTGCCAAAGGAGATTACTTCAATTTATCATCTTCATCCCAATCTCCACTACCCCCATCTACAGCCAAACCTTCCTCTTTATCAGAAAGCCAGCTTTCGTATGTGACAGCCCATCTTCCTCCTGATGATGATGCCCTTATCAGCTGCCCCCATGTCGAACCTTGGTTTCATCCTTCGTTTGCCCCACTTCCCGAGCACATTATTCTCCACCTTGCATTAATCAATTCTGTGGAAATTCCAGATCGAAAAGCTTTTGATCAATCCCTTCAAATATTTCTGGACAGCCTCATGGATGAGCTTCAGGAAACGGCATGCCTTGCTCCGGACACGTATGCTAAAGTTGCTCTTTGCCTGTCTCGTGGCGAGAAATTAAAGCTTTCTCATCGAATGCGGGCTTGGATTTCGTGTCACAAGTTATGTGCAGGTTCTCAGAGGCATCATCTCATAGTTATGCAAAAAGAGGCAATGTTCCGGATGGAAGACGGGGAAGTAGAAACGCTGCGCCAAAGCTATTGTCATCACATCGATGGAAAGTACCGGAAAGGTGGGCTTATTTAAAACTCTTTTTACAAGCCGCGCCTAATTATTGCGGGACGAAACCAGAGTCTGGTGATCATTCTAAAGATTTTGAACGTCTACCCGTCCAAAATCAGATTTACGACATACTTTCGTACGCTCACCGATCTCATGCAAATCCTACTCAAATGTTGCAGGAGATTCGACAGTTATCCTTCGTGGGTATCTTCTACCATTTCCAATGCAACTGGTGCTCAGAACTGCTTTTTTGTAATATAGGCATTCATAACGTGGCCTATGGCTGAAATGTACATTCGACTATGTCCTCTATGTAATTTACGAAGCAAACAGCCAGTATCTCACGCTACAGTTGAGAAACTCATGACACCCTGAGCTCTACTATATTATCTATCTTTCTTCCTTGAAGTTATCGGTATATATGCGTACTATTTTTCATTTCGAATAATTATGTTGTACTAAAATTGTGGTGTCATCCATCCACCTTTCTTCCATCTCTACTGTTAAGTTCTCAGATATTTTATGTGTGTCTTCCCCTCCCAGTGCATCTTTTAGAAGCCACAATGCAGAATTGGTACATGGAACCTGCAACTCTGCCACCTGGCGTATCCGTGAGGCCCAGCGGTCTATCATTTTAACTTGATCCATGTCCTCGTAACGTTCCAGAGTCGGCAAACCATCAGAGCACAAAATTAGCGCGCATGGGGAATCAGGGAAGGCCTGATGATATACGTCGGGAACATTGGAAACATATGGTGGCGTAAGTATGCACTTCGCGTATCTCTTAAATTTGGTGGGAGAAATCCACTGTTGCTTGACAGTAGGAAATATCCGTGAAGCGTACAATCCAGGTAACTTCAGCCAGATGTTTCCGATAGCTAGACAATATATAGTCAACCACCGGAAATAGACGGTGAGGATGAGCTTGTGCACCTCGTGTGGGTTCAAGAAAACCGAGAACACGACCGTCTTTGAGCACGTCTTGTTCGCCACGATGTTCCCTTAATATCCGTGCTACTTCTTGTATATTCTCTGCATTATGAAGAGCATTTATCTGTGTTCCTCGCCAGTCGCCTTGCACATTTTCAGTAATAACTAAAGAAAGGTTAGATCCGGTTTAGACCATATCATAGGTATTTAACTTACCTGCGCGACAATCTTAATGAAAACACGCAGAAATGTCAGCACTGGGTATGCAGTTCACGGTCTATTGTGCTCCTTACCTCCAAGGTTGGCAACCCAGAGATTGTTGTTTCCAGGATCGGTAAGACTAATCACCAACGTTACCCCTCCCAGACACCGCATAGCTAACTCTCTGTTAGCGTGACCAGTAGTTTCGTTTTCGAAAATTGAGCTGATATCCGAATCATTCAACTGGCTTAGTTGATCAAGGCGTTCGGGAAATAAATAAAGGAAGTCAGACGCAATTAATTCGTCGATCCCAACAATAGAGTCCCGAAGAATTGCCGATACTTGGCTGGGAGAAATAGAAGAGTTTTGAGATTGAATGCGCTCGAGGGATGCTCTTATTCGGGCGGGTAGTTGATGAGTCACATAATCGACAGTGTCGCTATTAAGATGACCTGCACATATGTTGAGCAAGCCAGTGCGAGGATAGGATATTAACTAGTCCACCATAACGCACCATCGAAAACGCCATTAAATAGCCAGGTCTTCCCTAGAATTTCCCATTTCTCGACAACATAGCGATCCTGTGACTGTGCTACATGAGGAGGGCATGGTTGCAGTGACACGCTATCGACGTCATCCAGGGTGTTTGCCTTCGATAAACGGGCCAATTCTGATGTGAGTTCAGGCTCTTGCAATATACGATACGTCCACGGCCCATGTCCTCCATGTCCCATATCGGTAGTCCCAAAATGGCTGACCTCTGCTAACGCTAGCAGGTTATCTGACGAATTCGCTTCTGGAAGGAAAATAGTCATCACGGCGATACTTACTGTATGAACTGGAAATGGAGACGAAGGCTGAAAAGATGGCGGGACGTATTCTTTAAGAAAATTCAAGGCAAGAATCCGGAAAAGGAGCCGAATCAGAGCATCTGGTTGAAAGAAGAACGCAATTGTCCTCCGACAGGTTCGTTTAACGCGGGCGGACGTGATCTTGTGCGTCACTGATTGTGTGCATCTTCGAAGACAGCATAACAAGGGCGAAAGAAGGCCAAGACACGGAGTGTCATTTGGCTAAGATGTCAAGTTTTGTCACCCAATTCCATCGCAACGGGTCCGAGGATCTCATGTCTGAGAAAGCCTGTACATCCTTTAGCATTGCGAATTATTGCAGCTGTGGGCTGGAGCCTCTGAGGCGGGATCATCCAGGTGGGGAGAGAGAAGTGCATGTGAAGATGTTTTCAATGGCAAGCTTACGACTCGGAGGAAGAGCATGGAAGGATACTAGTATAATGTCGTGGTGCTTCTTTAAGGGCATCATGGAATCAGGCTTCGTCTACAAGCACTCTGATCGCCTGTAACCGGAGCATCTCGGGCCGAAGCACCTTCATTAGGCAACATAAAGCTAGTAGCATTGAAATTCGAATGCAGTGCGTCTGTGTAAACTTATCTACAATCGACCGCTTTCCTTTGGACTTGCCTACAAATTGGTAGCTGAGATACCCCCCACTTCAATGTTGTCGATCTTTTAGTAAGTCCGAAGTACATAAATACTACATTACTGCAAGTAAGCCCGAGTATATATATTTTCGTCTTACCCAGTTCCACTGCATCGACGTACCATGAGCCTCAGAGCATTCCTGCTGGCGCATAGCGCGCTAGATCCGAGGATCCTGCGGACACCCTACTTCTATATAGAATTCATCCCAAATTATATAGCGAAGAATTCCAGAGGCACATGGATAAAGAACGTCCTGATTGAGCGATTCGAGCACCTTCGAAGACCGCCGCATACTTTAAATTCGAGCAGACAAAGTTCCAGACCGCGACAAAATGTGATACATACTAGCTATACTTACAGAACAGTCCAATTCTACAGATATTTACAAATATAGACTACCTACATGAGCCACTACTCATCTCAACTCAAAACTCGCGAATGCCAAGTCATATCCTCCAAATTCGTAGTTTATTTTATCCGTCCTTTTATAGTTTTGACCATTTCCATGGGACTGGTGTATAAGGGGTTCAACCAAAGCCATTTTAAATGCTCTTTGAGCTCCTTCGACTGTATTTTCGCCTTCCTCAGCCTCGTTATCCCGACTGGATATGAAGAGGGTAAGCGTGAGGCGGTTAGGCTGGAATATTTTGACGACGCGTTGTATGAGCGTCTTGAGATCAGGAATCATTCCCTTATTCGGAGTGGAATGTGACGTTGACAAGGGAATATTACACTCGAAGCTGGCGTAAGACCAGCCTTCCTCGGGCGTGACGTGGATGGTAAAGTAACCTTCACCAGAATGACCAGGTTGCGCTATTCCGTTGCTGGGAGTCTGGGTCTCCTGAACGTGGCTGTTCAAGAGTGAATCATGCCCCCACTTGATAATAGAGTTCGCCGAATATCCACACGGCAGAAAAGAATAGGTATCTAGCGTGGCAAGATGTGAGGGAAATATATGAGAGATACCAAGCTTCTCGGAAAGCGCTTGGGCGTGGCCAGAAGGTGATTGCTCAACTTCTGCTTCTGAACCAGTGAAGCAGAAAGGCTGCCGCGCATCATGCGAAAGATCGCTCATGAGTATCTCGATGGTATAATCTGGATGTACGTCCACCGTTTCTTTAATCTTGAAGTTCGAATAAACCGTGGAAGGCGCGCCATTCGAGCGATCGTTGGGGTTTGTCATATATAGTAACCAATGGTCCCCGTTTACTTTGCCGATTGTATACGCGGCGCCGTTATTAAAGATATTGTCAAGATATTCCACTTCTTGTTTCCAATCTCGGTGAGGACCAAGCTGGCGCTCGGGGAACATGAAGGATTTGCGCGAATAGAAGCATCGATGAACAGAGGGAAGGTTGGCTTGTGTGGTAGCGATCTCGAGGATACGGGGTAAACCGAGGAGGTTGAGGGTGGTTCCACATGTTTTTAGAATGAGACGGTGAGGCGAGATGAACAGAGAGGATTCGCTGAAAAGAAGAAAACGAAGGTTAACGAAATGGCGATCGCATTGGCAGTCAAAGTTTTGAAATCACCTGAGAAGATAAGCATCTATCTCATTTCCTTCAACCACACTAAGCACCTTGCACTTCACAATATCGAGCATCTCCTCCCAAATCTGACGGTGCACCTTTCTCAGACCCGTTTTCCCATCATCGGAGGGTGTGGGGTCTGGTAGGTCGTGCGCTGAAGGTGCAAACCAAATTTCGAGAAGCTTCTCGGGCCCTTCAAATGGGGCAGAGGCTTGGTAATCGTCGACGATATCTACCGACATGGAAGACGTGATAAGGGACGCTATCGAGCAGAGGAGGAAGATGGACCGCAGCGGACGGCGTTCGGATGCATGAAATGGAAAAGACGACGACGACGACGAAGAGGCTGCGTATGTGTACGAGCCTGAGGACGAGAGAGAAAGAAGCAGTGGACGACAGCCGAGAAGGAGGATGGTCGTGCGCAGACCTCGACGGTCGATCGATGGAGACTTTTTTTTCATTTGGATTTGACCGACGCCGGCCCGACGGACATAGCCGGAGGAACCACGTGCGTATTTTTTGGTAGCTCCGTTCGCCGAGACTGATCGTCACCAGCGGCCCAGCTGCATACTCAGCCAACTCAGCTGTTACATACCACTACGGCGGACGGTGACTACGCATAGCCATTTTCACATACCCCAGCGGCAAATATCTTTCTTTCTTCCTCAAAACATCACGCCATGGTCAGAAGCTTTTTTCCTCGCCTCCCCATTCTCAGGGCAATTGTTCCCCGCGTGTCTGCCCCCCTTCTCCCGACCACGCGACTCCGCCCATCGCACTCGTTGTTGACAAACACCCCGCGCGCCCCCGTCTCCCGCCTCTTTCACTACTTCCCTGCTCGTCTCGCGTCTTCACCGCCCTCCTCGCCTCGCTCTTCGTCACCAGATGCACCTGCTGCTCTTCCTCCCAACGCCGGCTTTTCGCAGAGACTACGGCATCTCATCAAGTCATATGGCTGGTATGCCCTGGGCGTGTATTTTGTCCTCGGTGCCCTTGACTTCGGGGTGGCGTTCATCGGAATCAACCTCCTAGGGGCGGAGTATGTTTCCGAAGTCGTGGCGAACGTGAAAGCCTCCGTCGCGAGCGTCATACACTCAAAACCTGCGGAGCCAGGCTTGGACGAGATGGAGAGCATCAACGGCGGAAAGACTGCTTCAGGCCAGGAGGGTCTGTATGCGATGCTCGTTTTGGCTTACACCATCCACAAGACACTTTTCGTCCCTGTTCGGATTGGGCTGACCGCTGCGTTTACTCCAAGATTAGTTGGGTGGCTCAGTCAGAGGGGATGGGCAGGCGGTGCAGGCACAAAACGCGCAGCGACTGAAATGAGAGAGAGGCTGAGGGAAAGGAGGAGAAGTAGGAATCAAGACTAGAAGGCTCGTATCTAGCGTGTAAGTAAGTGGTTTTCCGAACATGTACGTTGCGTCGTGCTCACTGTAATCTCTTTCAAGTCGCACATATATAGCGTTAAAATTTACAATATCGCCAGTACTTAATTCCCATCGCTCGGTCTTTGACCATCCGTTAATTACATGTTTGATGGATTAGACTTAAGGTTGATCCATTCCACACTCGACTCGTATAGTGTGACAAATAGTGACGAAGTGTTACTTCGATAGTCGACGGTTAATAATTCTTTAGATTTTGAAACAGGAAATTATAAAACCACAGTTCTCTGCGTATTTAATTATGCACAGTTGTTAGGTTTCAGCTTTTCATTTGAGCTAGTTGAAGACAGTTATTAAGTTTTCGGTGGTGCATGGAAGTGTGGGATAGTCGGTAACTTGACTGACATACAAGTGCAGCGTGACAACTATTGGGATAGTAGCGGCTCAATGGAGTACTGAAATAAAACCTGAATTTGCCCCTACCATGGACAAGCACAAGCTAACCTATGTAATCCTGCTGGGCTGTGGTCACTGGGAAATACATTATCTGATCATGATCATATCTTTCAGATTTGCAACATGCTTGTGCCGTTTCACGGATGTATGCTCAAAAGGGCTTGAAGGAAAGCAAGCAGCTTGGGATAACGAAAAATATAGGATTCATTCTATTGTTCCAAATGATATTTTGGATGTGCTGGAGTTGGCTGGAATCACCAAAGATGCGTAGAATATTTTCTCTATTTTCTTAAGCAAAAAATTGATATTTTCGGTTGGATTTATTTTACCTTATATTCCAGTACATAATTCCTGCTTATTTCAAAGTGCACATAATACTATTTCTACTGTAGATACTATGCCGTTGTAGTGTTAATTTAGGATGCACACAAAGACACGCGGGTCACAGGCAGTCACCTCACGTATCCGTGACATAGTATTATGATCGGAACGGTGTTGATAAACATGAACGGCACATGCCGGGGGTAACACTCTACTCATAAAGGTCATGTCACTTGCACGGAGGGCCTTGCTGGCCTGCTCTCGTTCAGCTTCCTCTACATCACTAGTGCTGCGCCGGTGCGTGTCTTCTGCTAGCCACAGAGGCCACGAAGAGCATCACGACGAACACCATGACTCCACCGAGTATCCGAAGGAAGGCAAGTCGTGCTCGGGCAACTGTGGAACCACGAAGATAACAGATGCTTTCTTCAGGATTTGGCAATGCATTCTGGCGCAACACGGTGCTGCTCTCGATTGCTGTCGTCGCAGGGTACAAATATGCCCCGGCGCCGACAGATGATGCATACCTGACGCGGTGGATTGCCCTGTATACCGCGCCACGCGACTATTGGCTGGACATGAATGCAAAACACACGGCGCTGCAGCAGGAGGTGTCTGAGACGAACATCCTGTTCAGTGATGCGAAGCTGCCGCCAGTGCACCGGTATCGATATCCGCAGTAAGTGCATGTTGGCGGTTGTGTGGATGCGTTGCTGACGAGGAACAGGAGCTTTGAGCAGAAGTCGCCATTCCTGACGCCTGTTGGATCTGATGTGGACATGAGCGGGGCTGTGATTAAGAAGGATTAGAGAGGCGAGAGTCCTTGTATCACTTAGTTCTTCAGAATACAAAGTAGAGCGTGCACGGAGTATGCCGGTGTTGACGAGTGTTAGTTTGTTGTTGGATGTCAGGCAACCGTGTTGAACAACCGTGTTAACGAATAAACCTACTCCGAGATTCTCTCTTCCCTGCAACGCGCTTTGTCGCTGCCTCTGAGCTGCCCGCATCTTCTGCAGCCTCGCAGCTCCCGCCGACACGCCCCCGCGTTCATCATCCGATCCTCTTCCCCTCAGAGGACTATACCCTGCATACCCCTCGTATGCTAATATCATCACAACACTCATGTCTTCCCCGTCTATCCTCCTCCTCGCCCTTTTCGCCTCTGCAAATGTCGTCCATGCTTCCCTTCCCCAGGTCGACTTTGATCGCATGGGCACGGTAGGACTTGCTGGCGCATTTGCCGGTCTCGATCTTTTCCAGAACAACTCCGTCTCCTTCGACTCATCCACATCTACCCTTCTTTCTCGTGCCTCCAACGGCTCCCTGTCGCCTCTCGCCTCGACCAACTCAGGTGGTCGCATCTTGGCAGGCTGCGCTCTTCAAGACACGTTCTACTTTGTAGGATCGTTCTCTTCTATTGATGGCACTTCTGCCACCAATGTCGCAGCATACACTCCCTCTACCAACTCATTCGCCGCCTTGGGTTCTAATGCACCAAACGGCCAGGTTGACACAGTATTTTGCGATACAAAGGCAAATCAGTTGTGGGTCGGAGGCAGCTTCAGCTCGCCTGGCTCATCCGTCGCGGTCTGGGACCTCGAGGCTAAGTCATGGGGCAAGCCTCCGTTTGTTGGAGTGGCCGGTGCCGAAGCTAGAGTCCTTTCCATCACTGCGAACGCGTCCGACGCGAGCTTATTTTTTGCAGGCTCTTTTATTACGACCTTTGGTAATGGCTCCGTTGCACTAAACGGTACCAACAATCCCAACGTACCCTTCTCTGCCGGTGCTACTCCTTTTTCATCTTCACTCGTTCCTGTACCGTTGGAGCAAGCTCAAGTGGATGGCTCCCCGTCTACCACCCAGTCTGGTTTTAGTGATATCCACAATATCCTTTGTCCCTCAGGAGCAGATGGGGCGGGCAATAGCTGGTTCGCTGCTGATGGAAATGTCGCCCTTTTGACAGTCAGGGCATTCTCCTTCATATCTGCAAGTGGTGTCCGGTTGGGAAATACATTCCAAAACTCCCATGGCACTACTGGGTTCAGGTGATTACCCTCTGCTTTCGACTTGCGTACCTATTTAAGTTCTGACTAACCTTATACAGTGTAACAACTATTCCGGATAACAATGTACGAACTTTGAAGTACGTCGATTCTTCAACTGGACAGAATCAGACCTGCACCGATCCATGCCCCCTGTCCACGGATTCCTCGCTTCTCTATCAGGATTTTATATTCGACTCGCCCCTTGATATCACAGGGGTTCAAATCAAGCTTTCCCAATGGACAGGCACTTCTGCTGGTTTACATTTATTACAGCTTCTTTCGTCAGGAGCATTCGCTTCAGCCATTGATGCCAATAATGGCATCTCCTGCTTCGCTCCCAATCCTTCCAACACCACTCGTACCGGTAATTGGGTAGCAAAGCTTGCGCAGACAGACATTGCGGGGACCACGCAGACCGTTCTTGTATCCACTGTCAGCGTTGGCACCCCAGCTTCCTCAGGACCTAGTTTCACCTGGACTCCTTATGTCTCCGCTTCAGGAAATTATGACATCAATCTTCTCGTTCCCGGATGCACGAATTTCCAGGATTGTCCTCTTCGTACAAGTGTCAAGGTCACTGTGTTCCCCGGTGATGGCCTTGACCCTTGGATAACCACCGTGTCTCAACAGAACACGGATGATGCCACAACGCTCATTTATAGCGGCCCAATTCTTCCTTCGTCGCCCGACTTTGTGACGACTATTACCATGACATTAGCGGAGGAGCCGATCGGTAATGGCCAGAACGGCCAGTATGAATTAGTTGCCGACCGAGCGCAGCTGGTACTCAGATCTGCCAATGTCTCTTCTTCTAACGAATCAGGAAGCACTGGCACTGGCAGCACACAAGGCTCTCAGCGCGGTTTTGGATTCTTTGAGTGGCCGCGCTCTGCAAGTTCTGTGGACTCCTCTATTGACGCAACAAAATCACTTCCTAATTCAACCATGACGTCCCTGGATTCTGCTGGTTTTGAACTCTTCAATGGGATCGGCGGTAGCACTGCACAAATATCGTCTGGTAACTTATCCCTGAATATTGTCGTTCACCATCCATCCGGATTGATCTTCCTTGGGGGAACTTTTTCCCTCTCGTCGGGCACTGCTGCAGGGGCTAAAAATATAGTTATCTTCAAGAATGGGGCGTTAGTGGGGCTCGCAGGAAATGGCTTAGATGGTTCTGTCACTTCGGCGATCCTCTATGGTGATCAACTATTTGTTGGTGGGTCTTTCCGCGATACAGTGTCCGGATCGACCCAAGGCGCACTGAGCGGTGTTGCCGTTTACGATGTCCAGAACAATGCGTGGAGTTCGCTAGGTGCTGGCGTGGATGGCACAGTAACCAGTCTTGATTTATCGAATGAACGGCTTCAAGTGGCGGGAAACTTCACCAGAGTCCTAAGCGGTGGAAATTCAGGTGCCAACGCCGCCGGATTTGCATCTTGGGATATCAAAACTGGCGTATGGGTCAATAGCGGGGGATTTTTAGTTGGAAGCATGACCTTCATCGGTAACGGCACATCTTCCCAGCTTCTTGCAGGCAGCGTCTCTATTTCACGGCGGTATGGAGCTACTGGCATGGTTTTGCTCAGTAATGGAGGCACCGACGGTCCCAATATTACCCCTCTCGGCGTTGAGCTTGATAGCAACTTGAGCGGAACCACGTCGAGTTCTGTAACCACAAGACGCCGATCTCATGTTCCTAACCCGGCCGCTTGGTTTTCGCATATGAAATTCTCGCAGATTTTGAGAAGACAAAGTAATCAGCTTTCTCTACCCGCTGCTCCACTCGCACCTGCACCTGCAGTCCTCACGGGAAGTTTCTGGTCCAATTCATCAACCGAAGTTGCCATTCTCGGTGGCAATTTTTCGTTCACCGCATCAGGGTCATCTACTGTCTCCTCGGGCGTGGCAATCTACCATCCAGACTCTGCATCTCTCCAAGGTCTGGTGGGATCCCAACTCAATGGCACTGTGCGATCCCTCCTTGTGGACAACAACCAACTGTACGTCGGAGGTCAGTTCACTATCCAGGGGACTGATATGAGCGGATTGGCGATCTACGATCTGTCAAAGCAGCAATGGGACAACAGTGGACTTCAAGTTCTCCAGCCCAGTGCAGGGTCCAGTGTTATCGTTCGCTCAATCACAAAATCATCCTCGAAGGCGAACACGCTAATCGTTGCGGGCTCCTTTGCTCAAGCCGGAGCATTGCCTTGTCGGGCTATATGTGCCCTCGATACATCCAAAATGCAGTGGAATGTCCTTGGAAGCGGTATTCAGGGCGAAGTCGCATCCGTAGTATATGCAGGAGTGCGTTCATTTTCTCCTTTCATATTTGGTAGATTCACTAATTATTGTTTCTTGCTGTTTTAGTCCAACCAAGAACTTCTTGTCGCAGGAGGATCTTTAGCATTATCTGATAATACAGCAGCAAACGTTCTGCAATTTAGCTTCTCTAATGACACTTGGGCACCTGTTGGTGCGGGATCTGACATTCCAGGCCCGGTCACAGCTGTGGAGGTCAATGCTGGAAACGCGAGTAGCATCTTTGCAGCTGGACAGTGAGTGTACATTGCCTTTATAAACGATATCGATGTGCTAATACGTAAAGAAAGAACTTCAGATGGCTCAGCCGTGTTTCTGGCTTTTTGGAACGGCATCAAATGGGCAAATCTAGGTGCGCTTTAAATCGTGAGGTTTATAAGCATGAATATTGAACAGTGTGGATGGTGGTGGCAGGCTCTACGTTGCAAGGCGGCTCCTCTATTGCACAACTTACCATGGTACCTTTGCAAAATACTCACTCCGCCAACAGTATAATCGAAGCGGATCGCATGTTGATGGTTTCTGGATCTTTAGCCGACTCTTCGTTCGGAAACGCCTCATCTGCCCTCTACGATGGTCAGACCCTGCTCCCCTACATCGTTTCGACCTCTTCGACGGGAACATCCGGGATAGTGGCGTCTCTCTTCCATTCAGTCTTGACCTTTAGCTTCAGTCAACATCGTTAGTACATCTTTTTTCCTTTCGTGGTGCTTTTGTAACACAATTGGAGTTTAGGTTTCCTTGCAACAGGGGTGGTAATCTTAATATCAATTGCTATAGCAGCTGGTGTTGTTTTCCTCTTGGCCCTTGTCGGAATTCTCTGGACCCTCTTCTCGCGTCGTGATGACAAGTTGAACAAATTCGATCCTGGGGAGGAGGAAGATGATGATTCCACGCACCACAGGCCTTCCTCCTTGCTTGAACATATCAACGCTGCCACTCGAACTACAATTATCGGAGCAAGCCCTTTCAGCAATTATAATGCAGAGAAAGAGGAAGAAAAAACGTCTAGAAGTGGACCTGATCATGATCCGTTTGGTCCAGACGCTAGCAACTACGTACGTGCCGAGACGCCGTCTGACGCGGTTGGAGGTATCCTAGCGGAAGAAATGAGCAGACCGGCACATGCGCGATACTCATTTGATGGCACAGGAGAGGGAGAGCTGCCGATATCTGCTGGTGCTGAAGTAGAAGTGCTGGATGACCGAGACCCTGCGTACGTTCCTTTTAGCTATATATTCACGGCGACAATTGACGTTCTCATTATAGATGGTGGTATGCACGAAATGTGCGGACTGGGCAAGAAGGTGTAGTTCCCGCGGCATATTTGTATTAGAGTACTCTTCATTTTTCCTTCTGCTTTTTGTCGTTTGCATGTCCCAGATAATATGTTTATACCCTCATCCATTCGTTTGACCATTTCCCCGCGGATATAAATAAAAACGATTTAATTCCAGTTCCATTTTCGATGAGCTCGGTTATATTCGGTCTATTACAAGTACTTGCGAAGTGCAAGTCGATGCCAGGATTTCCTCTAACACTAATACCGATGTAAAATATAGGCAGAGACTTCTGCAAACCGGAAACGACAAAAATCACTAGAATGCATGTCAGGTTTAGGACAGACAGCACAGCAGAACAATACATACCTGGAGTACTAGTAGTATTAAGGGCGGAGAATAAGAAAGCGACGCATAGTAAGCAATTGAAATGTAAAATGAGCGTAATACACTTACAAGGATCCCTGAAATGTTTTTGCGAGTTGTGGATGAATCCAACCTTTGTCCTGAAGTCTTCCCGCCTTCTTTGATCTCGGAATTCTCGTACATGTCGGCCAGCTTCTCGTGCCTCACCGCGATTCCTTGCTTTAATGACGTCAGTTCCACTGCCGAAAGCACCAAAGCCGCCTTTGCGCGGGACTAAAGCAGAATTCTTGTCTGCAAGAAGTCGTCGAACAAGAGCCGCTCCTGAATTTGGATCCTCTGCCTTTCCACCACGGGGTGCTCCCGGGAACGACTGTGCATAGTATCTGCGCATGGTGCGATGTCCGATACGAGCTCCAGAGGGAAGGACGAGCTCGAAATCCGAATCACCGTAGGTTATCTGATTCTCGGGAAGGTTCTCGTCAGAGCCCGAGTCTTCTTCCGACGTAGATACCTCTTCATCGACCATTTCATCCACGTCGTCGTCATCGCCTTCCACATCTTCCCATTCTTCGCCATCGTGAGCTGCCTTCCGGGCATTTCTCTTCTTCAACTCGGCGTCAGGATATGAGCTCGTGAAGTCATAGAAGTCAGAAATCTCGAGACGATCGTTTTCTGCCTCGTAGGCAATCTTGCAATGACTTTTATCAACCATATGTTTCCTGACAGCATCAAGGGTTCTGAACTCTCTCCCTTTCCCGTTGCAGTAGATGCAAATATTCCCGACAGCTATTTTCTCTCCCAGGTATGTGATGAGGCCGTGGAGGTCGATGAGATAGTCGGCATCGGGAATGAAGAATGAGTGAGCGATAGACATGTGAGTGAGATTGTCTTCAAGCAGGGGTGATTCATGAGGGCAGAAGAGACAATGCCTGGGAGATAGACGAGAGCGAGCAGCTGCAATTTTTTCGTCAATGGTCTGATTCACCTCATTATCCGAGGCTTCCTCATCTATTGCCAAGGATGCCGCCCTCTCTTGTACATCTGCGACCGATTCTGATTTTGCTAGTGGCTCTGGGTCTGCTGCCGTAGACTCGACTGCATCTTCGCTCTGAAAGCTGGCGAGGATATCACTTTCCGGCGCAGAATCGACTGATTTATGATTCAATGCTGCTTTTAATTCGTTTTCCTTGTGCTTCTTGGATTGCATATGGGATCGATAAGCATTTTCAGTGGTATAATATTTGCTAGGATGGAGATCAGAAAATGGAGGCAAAAGAACAAGTAGCATCGACGTACTTGCAAGTCTCGCACGTCGAGGCTTTCGGGGAAGGAACCACAGCAGTCTCAGCTCTCCTTTCAAGAATTTTCTGGTTGAAAACCGATGCGCTAACGGGAGGGAGGGATGCTACACGACGTTTCATATTGTAGCGGTGGTGGTCCGAACGATAATGAATACCTATCTCGACAATGAGAATTCATTTTTCATGTAAGAAAGGGCATGAAAACATACGTTGCTCCTCTGCAGAAAGAAAAGCAATGGAGCATGACAGGCAGGTGAAAAGTGGTTGGTCGCTGGATATCGGCTGCGACATGTTTTCTAAGCTGGGACTGAAGAAAAAAATACAAAGCTTCACCAGAAGAGATGAGAACTGGGCTAAAGGTCGGAAGGTCGAGTGGGTATGGATCACGGAACTTGAGAGAGTCCCGTTAAAGATCGTTATTAAATGTTGTCTTCATCGACTCGGGCTTGATCAGCAAGATCGGAAGCGAATGTTTGAGCCGAGCGTTGTTGTCAAATAGTGTAATGCCGACGGCAACGTGACTTAGAAAGTTGATGAGTCTCGACGTCAATCTGCTCGCATCCAGCTCAACTTCTGCAACAAAAATGGCCGCTGTCATCCAGAGGCCTCTGCGAGGCTCAAGAATATCCTCGTTTTACCCTGTAAAGCAGCTTCCTTCTCTCTCCTCTCTTGACAGTGCATTCCAACTTCAGGAATACATCTCATTGCTCATACGACTCGACGTGCACGACGTGGATGCCATTGTTTCTCTTCCAGGGAAGAGCGCGGGAAAAGAGCGGGAGTCTGATTCTGGGGGTTCAGATGCTGTAGATGAGCAGAAAGACAGGAATCCAGAGGACAAGGATGGTGAGAAGGGGAAGGGCGACGTGACCGTGGACGAGGCATGCTGGATATACGAGCAGCTGAGGTACGGCGATTCTACTACTCCGGTTGTTTTTTTATCTGAAGACACGCGCAGACGACTTGCACAGGACCTTTCACACCCTTTGATTACGACTCTGCAACAGGAATGCACACGCGCGTCGTGTAGTGAGATGAAAGCTGGCGAATGGCTATATCTCTGTGTCGCCCATGGCAATGATGGTGCGATGGAGGTGTGTATTTTTTTAATTACGACTATCGTTTATTTCTGGGCATTACGATGCACCCTTGAGCCATGGCAGACAAGATGCACCCACAGCGCGATAGGTGACTAACGGATCACATCATGTCTCCCATTTTCCCCATCTTGCTGTTGCTCTTTTAGTTCCTGAACTAAAATTTACTCTTACATTTCAGCAATGTTGTGCAATTGATTACATTCTCCATACTCTTGATAGTGCCACTGCGCTTCTCAATTCTCCACGTGCCTTCCCGTCCCGGTCAGCATACCATGTTACAACCTAAACCACAATCTCATCACATACTTTCACAGCCTCCAAATACCCCCAACCTCTCACCGGCACTTCTCTTCCCTGGCCCGCCGCTTAGGGCGCATCTTCGCCCACGCCTACTTCCACCACCGTGAGGCTTTCGAACAGGCAGAAGCCGAGTCATCTTTGTACGCCCGCTTCCTTGCACTCACAGCCAAATTCGACCTCGTCCCGGCCGAGTTCCTTGTCATCCCCTCCAGCTCCGTCGGCGGTAGCGGGAGTGATGACGAGGACGAAGGGATAAGCGAAGTGCAGCCTCCGCGATTGCTTGCAGCCGCAATTGATCCCGCAGCCGAGCGGGAAAAAGAAAGAGAGCGCGAGAAGGAGAACAGCGATCGCAGCCTCGTGTCACCTCAGCAGCAGCGTCAGCTCCGTCTCTCCGCTGGCCCCCCTCCTGACCGCGCGAAATCCAAGTCCCCACCTAGCAGCATGAACGGAAGCGGGAGCGGGCTCGATAGCCCGCGCCGCATGGGGCGCAACCGCACTGACACGATGGTATTCAGCGAGGCGAGCGCCGTGGTGGACGAGCTCGCGCGTTTTGGGGAGGAGGAGGCGGCGCTCAAGACGGCAAGACCGGAGTTAGATGGCCGGCTGGACATGGGCATAAGCCCAGAAGACGACCTGGGCCCGGAGGCAGCGATTAAGGGTACGGCACTGGGTATGGGACAGGAAGAGGACGAGGACGAGGAGGGCGATGCGGAGCCAATTTCGCCAACAGACGCGGTTGTGAGCGAGTCGTCATCCCCGCCACTTGAGGATCTGGTGCAGTCTTCTGCCGTTGCCGAGCCTGCTGTGATGACGGATCAGGAGGAGCCCCTAGTTGCGAGTTCACAGCAACATGAAGATGCTGATCCGGTGCACGAGGTGAAGGAGAAAGGAGTTCCCCTGCTCAAGGATGTTGCTGAGACCAAAGAAGAGCAGCCCCCCAATGAGCCCTCAGCCGCGTCTACCCTTACCCTGGCTACTATTGAGACGGAGGCGATGAAACCAAATGAGGTAGAGGTCGAGCATGTCGATGTGTCCGCACCTGTGGAGGTGCATGAAACTCCCGTCGAGAACAATGACTCGAGTCTCTCAGTAGAAACGGCAGGTATAGTTTATTCTTTTTAGCTCGAATTCTTGCCATGAACTGACAATGTGCATTCGTTTTCGCACGTAGGGCCAGAGCTAGCACCAACTTCAGAGGCCCCTGCTGTAGAAAGTGTGGTTGATATTTCATCTGACGAAATACCTGCCTTTCTAGCGAGTGATGGTGCATCGTCCACACTGGCATCAAATTCTAAGGCGGTTGCTCCACCCGCAGCCATGGAGGAAGATGCTGCTGTATCGGCAACTCAAATAACATCAGCGAAGGAAACAGCCCCTGAAACATCTGCAACAGATGCAACAGAGGCCACGGCAGAGGCGGGCAGTGAACCTGTTATGGTTTCAGAACCTTCAACCTCTGAAGCTATTGAATCTGCTGTCCCAAACCCCGCCACTAACTTGGAGGCCAAATCCTTCGCAGCCGCCGCGAAGAGTGCTGCTACAGAACCGAAGATTGCAGAGGCATCGGATGTGGAGACAAAAGCAGATGAGGGCAATATTGAGGGTGAGAAGGCGTGAAGGATGGCTATAGTGACAGGGTGGGGAGTTGGCCCTCTTGCAGTGTCGTACTTTTTAAATCTGTTTTTATTTTTGTGATACCTAATTTATGGACCCTGTTGATCTATTCTGAGCGGAATCCATTGCTTCAACTTTCATTGATATGTACTATTAACTGAGAACAGGTTGAGGACACTTATCGAGGCACTTACCAAGACACATGCAGTCTCACAACATGCCTTCATTATCTCTCGTGCCATCACCATAATAAGTCGGGAAAGTCACCCGAAATACTTTAATACTGAGCAACAATAAATCGCATTCTTGGACGCAATGTCCACTTCAACGATGCTTCAACACTTCAGGTTGATTTGGACTCATTCAGAATGGCTTCGTCTCGGAGGATAACTTTCTCCACATGCCTAGGAATCTTCTGAAAATAGAAACACCTATCGAAGTCCGAAACAAAGCTTCAAATGCGACGGTGGTAATGTCCAATACTGCCTAACATTCATACTGACTTTGTCAATTATCTTATCTTCGTCAATCCTGACGTGAGTTAGTGTCAGCAAAGTTGAGCTTGCTTTTTGGATTTGAATCCTTATTTAAAGGACAGCTAAGTATTTAGTAAGGATGTCTTCCGCATATATGGGAGGCTCTCGAACCTATCTATCGTGATCCTGGATGCTAGGTTTGTGATGCAAGACTCATTTCATGAGTATGTGCAACGAGAAATATTGGGTGTGTTTCTTAGGATCTAGATAGGTTATATATAAATTGTATTGTTAAGTTCTTCTACGAACGATAAGCCGTACGATGAAATAATTTAAACGGTAGATGCAGAAATCCGCACGTTTCTGCGTATAAGGGGACATCGGGCAATGAGGGAGGTCGAACTGCATGCCAGAGACGTCCTTTGGCGCATGCTGATTGGCATCGAGGGCACTCATAAGCCGTACTACGCTGTTGACTCCGGACGATTGTGCGAGATTTGTGCGATCCATGTCATTTATCGGAAACCTGTACTTGTATCCATATATACAGCAACTTCTTCCATAGAGCAATTTACATCCGTTGTATTACAATAGTCGTGTCGTCCATCCATCGAAATCCCATCTCTACAGTCATCATTCTGGACACACGTTCATCGTCCTCCCCACCGAGCGCATCTCGTAGCAATGCAAGTGCCGTGTTTTGGCTCGTTTCGATCTTGCCCAGTATCTCTTCCCAACAATTAGCCAACTCTCTGCCCGCGTCTTCGTACAAATCCATGAGCCCATCAGAGCACATGATAAGGAATGATGCCGTTTCCTCCGTGGGTTGAAGAGTTACATGTCGGACATCTGCTTGATTTGAAAGATATGGCGGGGTAAGGTTGCGTCCCAGAAAGTCTTCAACTTTGGTCGAGAATGAGAATCCTGGTTTGGCATTAATGAAAACGCGGTGTGTATATATGGAAGGCAGCTTGAACAAATGGTCGCCGACAGCTGTCGTAGGTGTAAGGAGGTAGGTAGGGATACGGATGTCAAGCTCGCACCTCGTGTGACTGCGATTGCTCCAAGGACTCTGCCGTTCAGCACGCATTCGTCTTCCCCTGGATGCTCCTGCTTGATACGAGCCACCTCGGCTTCATCCTGACCATTGTGAAATGAACTAAGGATCTGCGTTTTCCAGTGGCCGGAGGGAAGCCTTGTTCCAAGAACTGTTGTGTAACCTAGTGAGCATGTGCGGGTGAAGCGTGAGGACGGGAATATCAGTACCTGCTTGACAGTCTCCTAGGCTAGCAACCCAAAGGTTTGATTTAGAGGGATCGGTCAGAGAAATGAGAACAGTGGACCCGCGCATGCATCGTCTGACAATAGCAGAGTTCAAACCTCCCCTTGTCGAATCATTGATGATGGAGCGAATCTCCTCGTCAGAGAGCTTTGCAATAGCTTCTGCATCTGGAAAGAGGGTTAGCAAGTCGCTAGCAATTTGATCGTCGAATAAGGATATTCCAGAGGAAAGAGCGTCTGAGACAGCGGACGGCGCGGGTTGATTGTGGGGAGCAGAGGCTAGCACTGCCATTAGTTTGTCTCTTATGTTTCCAGGTAAACGCTGTACGGCGTAGTTGGCAGTATCGTGTCCAGCATGTCCTGTAGGGTGGACTGGATAAGGAAATGTGGAGTAAAAGGAAGTAAAACAGTACCGTCGAATACGGCACGAAAGGACCAGGAGCCATTAGCAAGCGGCCAATCTTGGACGACAAGCCTATCTTGATTAGCGTGATCAGGGTTTGGACAGGGTTGAAAGGTGACGGAATGGGTATCGCCGAAAGAACTGGCGAAGGAGAGCCTGGCGAGTTCGGAAGAAAGGAGAGGTTCTGAGAGTAGAGAATATCTCCAGAGAGCATCTTCCTCAGGCCAGCCCATATCTGTGAGTTTGTGAGTGATGGACATGGTGGGTCAATGGAAGGTCAGATGGCGTGGCGGGTCTCATGAACATGGGTATCGGGTATGAAGGCAGAGAGAGATGTGCATTTAAGAGTACAGCGACGAGCGTCCATCGATGGTGCGAACCTGCCATCAAACACTATCTCGGTCACATGACACAACGTAATAAATAAGAGGAGCTAAAGAGGACAATGGGGGTATCGGTACAGACAGATTTACTTGGTAGTCTGTGGAGAATATGTGAGCGAGGGGAAAGAATACGTGAAGTGGGAGATACTCACGGCAGAGGTGGGCAACCCGAAGCGCTGTGCTCGTTTTCTGCGTCTCTCGAGCTCCTCTGGATCGAGCTCCTCTGCAGGGGCGGCGCGTTTCTTGCCTGCAGAGGGCTTTTCTGGGGCAGCGGCTGGCGCCTTTATGCCGAAGCGCTCTGCTCTAGCCTTGAGCTTGTCGGGTTCCTTGGAGAAGCATAAGGGCAATGAGCAAGAGGCACGGGGGAGACACATACGTCGAGGGTGGGGGCAGCTGGAGCGGCGGGCTTCGCGGCACCATTGCGGGGTGCTTTAGTACGCATAGCCTTGGTGGGAGCAGGCTTGGGGGGCTCTACGATGGGGATGCCGAAGCGAGCAGCGCGTTGCCTTCGCTTCTCGAGCTCGGTGTCTACTGGGGCATTGTCGACGGGGGCAGAGTCCTGTGTGGCGGGGGCAGAGGGAGGGGCTGCTGATGCGGGTTTGGGGGGCGAAGATGGGGCGGGCTGGTGCGCTGGTTGTTCTGCGGGCTTGGAGGGAGAGAGCGTTTCAGCGGGGAGGTCTTCGGCCCAGTCACTGTAAAGGGATGAGCAAAAGAAGGGAAAGACGCGATTTGGGCGTACGCTTCGGCCTGAAGAGAGTGAGCATGAGCACGGAGATACAGAGAAGGTGCGTACTGGGTCCTCGGGGGGCGGGGGGTAGAGTTTGTTGTAGGCGGCGATGGCAGGGTCGCTGGCGAGGATGCGGGCGATGAGGTCGGGCTTGGTTGCCTTTGCGGGGGCGGATGCGTTTGCGGTGGCAAGGATGTTTTTGAGATCGACGACCTTGAGTGCTTTGCTGGGGCGGGTCAGGGGAGCCGTGCAGCAGGCGTAACAGCGAAATACTCACAGCTTGTGGTCCATGAGAGAGGGTGTGACCGGTGTGACACGGGGGGCGCATCACGGATTGCGTGTTGAGCGAGCCAATCATCGACGACCATCACGATGCAGGAGCCAATGATAGCGGCGGCATCGAGCAGCCAGAGCCATGGGAGTGCCGGTGCCAACCCGCTCCCCCCCTCCCCCCCGTTCCACTCCTTCTTCCAGCGGGAGCACTATGGCTTCCGCCCCCAGGACATCTTCCTCGCCCACCAGCACGACCAGGCGCCCCAGATCGACGACGAGCCCCTCTACGTCAACGCGAAGCAGTACTTCCGCATCCTCAAGCGACGCGTAGCTCGCACCCGCCTCGAGGAGGTCCACCGGCTCTCGCGCCAGCGCAAGGTATGCCCACCCCCGCTGTCCCCCACCCCCTTCTCACCCGTCCCAGCCCTACCTCCACGAGTCCCGTCACAAGCACGCCATGCGTCGCCCCCGCGGCCCCGGCGGCCGCTTCCTCACTGCAGACGAGATCGCCGCCCAGAAGCTCGCCGTGGGGGACGACCCCGGCCCCGGCCCCTCTGCGCCCCTCGACCCAGACGACGACATGGATGACGACGACGACCCCGCCCCCAACCCAAAGGTCTCGTCGCCAGACCCCGACTTTGCCCCCCCAAACCCCATGGGCCTCCTCCATCTCGACTACAGACACGAGATTGCCCCCGCCCACCCCGATCCACACCCCCACACCCACTCCCATCCCCTGCCGCCCCCAAAGCTCCCCCAGAACCCCTCCCACGGCGCCCTCTACATACAGCAGCAGCACCCCGCCCCCAAGGGCACCACCAACACCGCCCCGATCACCCTCAGTTCCCCGTACCCCGCTGCTGCTGTCCAGATGCACCACGTTCCCCACCCCCATGCCCACGCCAGGCACCACCATTCCAACATAAACGCATACCAGTCGCTCTACAACACCGCCTCCAACCAGGCCTCCGACATGCAGCGCAGAACCGAGGAGATCATTCAGTTCGGCGCACCAGGCCCTTCCGCCGCGTAACGACCTATCTATCTTCCTGCTTTCCTTCTCTTCTTACGTGGGACCCCGTATTATGCGCTATCGTTGACCTTGCCTCCTACTGTGTTGCTCTATTATAGAATTCCACGTCCCTGTACAAACTATACCACCGTTATGAATAAAATGTCTCAAAGCTCTATGTCCATTGCATCCTCATCTCCCAAGTCCATCTGACGCATGTGTGATGTGTCCATGCGCGAGCTATCCCTCTGCGACGCGTCTACTCGCACCGCGTCTACTCGCGTCTCCTCTCGCGGCAGTGAGAGTGGTTTAAACAGCACCAGCGCAGTCGACGGCGCGGCCGCCATCGGCGGACTAAAAGGGTGCTGTGCCCGGATACGCTCCAAGTACCCAGGGTGGATCGACACAGACCCAGGGTCACCTTCGTCGTCCTCTTCAGAGAAAGAATCCAGGTCCGTGATGACTATCCCTGCACATACAAGCCCTCAGGATGCTTCCGCCACAAGGGAAGGAAAGCACACGTACGATCGCGTTCGGGCTCGTACCACGACGACCACTTCATCTTGACCTCGGGAGCCGGAGGCTCTTCGATCGAGCTCGGAAACACAAGCTCAGGAACCGACGTCGGACGCTCAGAAGGTGGGATTTGCATATCGGCATATATGTTCAGTGGCGAGGGAGGCGGCATCTCCTGCACGGAGAACGATGAATAGATACCGGCAGGGGGATTACCGGGGAAAGTGCCAGTAGAAACCAATGGATTGCTGAGGGTAAGATGCGCGAAGCCGTGTTCCAGCGCACTGCACCGCCGCCGCTTCGGCGGATGTGGTGGCTCGGCATCGTCAGAGTCGTCGGCGTCGTGGCCGGTCGAGGGCGAGCTGTGGGCGGTGCTGGAGGGGCTGGGAGAGTGCTTGCGCTTCATGACGGCGCTGTCAAACCAGGGATGGCGGATGTGGGAGGAGGCGGCCCAGGTCTGGCAGGTGGACATAGTATGAAGTGAACGTCCGTGCAAAGGAAGTAGCCGGTGAGAGCGCGGTGTAGAGCGTGTAGGTGCAGATCGCAGACGGCGCTGTGCAGAATGTTGTGCAAAAGCAGCGTTTATGAATTTACGAGACTTTATATCTCCGCCGTCATGGCCAATGTCAATGTCGACGAGGACGCGACGGCCCGCGAACTTTCCAGTACATGCTCACGTGACGGGCTCTGGTCAGAGCCATTCTGATCGCGACTCACTTGGGCTGGATGTTTTTCAAGCCCGGCCTCCTGCGCTATCGTCCTCTCCATCATTTCCCCCGCACACCTGCATTCTACTCGACCCCTCGCAGCACTTCCAACCCCCCCGCGATCATGGCCGATCTCCAGCAGCAGATCGACGAGCACAAGACCCTCGTCAACAAACTCCGTCTCGAGAACGGACCCGCCGACGCTCTTGCCGATGCCAAAAAGAAACTCGGCGAGCTCCAGAAGGCCATGGCCCTCTCGAAAGGCCCCAAGAGTGACAAGGATGCAGCAGCAGCGGAGAAAAAGAAGGGCAGGCTCCTCTTGAAGACCGCCAAAGTGCGCTCTTTTCCTCGCGCTGCTCCGTGTTTGCTGACCCACCTCCCGCAGGGAACCCGTGACTATGGCCCCGGCGAGATGTTCTGCAGAGAGCACGTAGAGCGCATTGTCAAGGAATGCTTCACCACATATGGTGGCTCCTGCCTCGATACCCCCGTCTTTGAGCGCAAGGACGTCCTCGCCGGAAAGTACGGGGAGGATGCCAAACTCATATTCGATCTTATGGACCAAGGTGGCGAACAGCTTGCCCTCAGATACGACCATACAGTCCCCCTTGCCAGATACCTCGCCATGATGGGCGCCAAGGACGTTGAGTCCCACAAGCTGTGGCAGGTCGGCAAGGTCTATCGGAGAGATAATCCTGTCATGTCCAAAGGCAGAATGAGAGAGTTCTCCCAGGCCGTGTGTACTTGCTTCCAATAATCTCGCTCTACTGACAACTCGGAACAGGACTTTGATATTTGGGGGTCCTGGGACGACATGGTTCCCGACGCCGAATTGATCAGCCTGCTATGCACGATTCTATCAAAGCTGGACGTCGGGGAGTTTACTGTCAAGGCTCGTTCAATGCCTTTATCTGATTTTGGGAGTACATGTAACCTCCTGCTGCAGATCAATCACAGAAAAATCCTCGATGGCATATTCGAAGTCTGTGGGGTTCCACAGGACAAGATCCGCAGCATTTCATCTGCTGTCGATAAGCTGGACAAGGTGCGTTGGACGTCAAACCCCTTTCCCGTAGTATCTTACCGGTGCTTTAGCTCCCGTGGGTAGAGGTCAAGAAGGAAATGACACAAGAGAAGAGCCTGGATCCCGCGGTCGCTGATAAGATCTGGGAATATGTAAAGCACAAGGGTGAGCAAATGTATTACAGACACGCGACGCTATATTCATCCACATATAGGCGGCAGCGCTCTCCTTGGTCAGCTACAGGCGGATGAGGCTCTCAAGACAAATGCAAGTGCCACTCAGGGCTTGGCTGAGATGGAAGTTTTGTTCGGTCTGCTGAACGCATACAATGTAATTGACAAGGTATGTCGTTCTCATTGCATGCCGTAATAAGAACTGTATATTATGGACCAGATTTCGTTTGACCTCTCTCTCGCTAGAGGACTGGACTACTACACCGGGATTATATATGAAGCCATCGTCGAAGCATCGGCACCACCTGGCTTCCAAGCCAATGCTCTTGCATCGTCATCCACCACATCTCCTGACAATGTTCCAGAAAAGTCGAAAAAGACCAATAAAAAGCTCAAATCCGAGGAAGAGGACGAGATCGACGAGTCCCAAGTGGGAGTGGGCTCCATCGCCGCTGGTGGACGGTATGATGGGCTTGTGGGGATGTTCATGGCAGCTGCAGCTGGGTCTGACGGTAAGAAGGCACCGCCAAGTATTCCCTGTGTGGGGGTTAGTATTGGATTGGATCGAATCTTTGCACTAGTGTGGCCCAAGTGGAAACAAGGCATGCGAAGCAAGGAAACGATGGTATTCATAATAAGTGTAGGGAACGTTTCCCTTAATGAGAGAGTAAAACTAGCACAGGAGCTTCGACAGGCAGGGATTAAGGTGAGGCTGGGATGTTCACCTGTTCTCGACGTAATGCTGACATGACTCCAGACGGACTTTTTGTTGAAGACGGGGCCGAAATTACCTGCACAGTTTTCAGCCGGAGAAAAGGACCAGGTCCCGTTTGCGATCATATTAGGCGAGGATGAGCTGAAGGACGGCTCGGTGATAGTAAAGGAGCAACGATGGGAGCTGAACGATAAGGGCGAAAAGGAGAAGGTGACGAGCGCAGATAAGGGCATCACGTTACGACGGGACGAACTAGTAGATTGGCTGAAGGCCACGAAGACATGGGCACAGCGGGAGACAGGGAGATGGTAGAATTACGCACAATAGAATAATAATGGAACGGGAGTACATCCTGCGAATATCCAATTGATGCCTCCGGTGATGTCATCAGTTGCATCGCCGCCAACACCGCATTCCATCTTTTGGTTCACTTTATAAGCATCTCCTTTCCCGCCTCATCTCGCCAGCTGGTCTCACAACACATCTACGACATACAACCGACGACTCATAATGCCTATGGATTCTGTCATCAAACGCGGGCATCCTAGTAAGTTTCCGTTCGATATGCTGTTAATTGTCCATCCACTCATCTCATCCAGTCACCTTTTCCCTCGTAATTCTGTTCAGTATCATTGAGGTTTTACTCAACCCCCCCCCATTTCCTGCTCCATCTCTGACTACAGTATTCTAGCTCGCGGTATCTGCTTGGCTCGTCTCGCGTTTCAATGCCAACCGCAATTATCGCGACACCGCGGAGCGGGACCGTGTCCGCTATGTGCTTTTCTGCTCGACGTGGACAATCGTCTTTAGTTTGCTCTATGTCATCCTTTTCTTGCACTCAGCAACAGGGAGTATCCTGACAAGCGTGGCTTCCCATTTTATATTGTGAGCCATCTCATCAAGCTCCTGTTCGTCGCTCACCGGGAGTACAGCTTGTCTGTAACGTGGCTATTGTGGGTGGCTGCAGCGGCATCCGTCACGCAAATGCTAGGTGGAGGGTTAAACTGCAAGTAAGTAATCCCTTCCTTACAGTTTGGAGACTCATTGGTAACATGTTTGCCTCTGTTCAGAACGCAAACGCTTTTCGTGTATTGCGGTCAATTGAATGCATTGGAGGGTTTCGCGTGGTTAATATGGTGCGTGTGATGCTGTGTATCAGTGTGTCCGAACTTGACGTGGTCTTCTGAGTAGGATTTTGTTGACTTTTATCCTCATCGTTGTTCTTATTCGGGGTATCTCTGCTGCACGTCGCGGGGATGGTTATGGCGGTGGACTTGTTGCTTAATGTCACAGATGAACGACAAAATCCACACATGGATACGCTGGCATTGAATGTTGACCATATGCTTTTTGACACATTTTGTTACTACGTATTTGTTTCAATTTTTGTCACATGTCATTGTCCTTTTGCTATGATTCTATACGTACGGTGCGAAACGCTTAGTCACCGCTAACTTGGACAGCGGCCAAATTATGTGGCGAAAAAAAAAAAGTGATACCCGAGAAATTTGAATTTTTAGCATGAAACATCTATAGATAAGGCGAAAAATGAGCTAAAATCGAGTTTCATGAAGCAAATTCTTATTGAACGTGACTCATGGAGAAATAAGCTTTACATGCAGTGCAAGGATAACCGCTCATCCGATGCCAAACGGATTATTGAAGTGCAGCCCGATTTTCAAGCTTAACGGTCATTCGTTCAAGAAATGATTGAAGTACCTAAGCAGCTGGCCACTTATGCACATTCTTTCCGAAATTCCATTGTAAGCTTAACTTTATTGAATTTTTCTGAGGCATGGTCAAGCGATGGCTTTGGGAGAACTGTGATTACATGTGACAGGAGCATAACAGGAAGTTGCGAGTCGCGTGCACACGAGGTAAGCCCACTGAGATAGCAATGAGGTAAGTTATCTATTCCAGCTAACTTGTCCTTACTGAACAAAAGTGGGTCCCTTATATACTGTAGCTAATAAAAAGTGAAGTAAGCAAGATATAGTAAGATGAGTTCAGGGATAAGTAGGTATGTAAACATAGAATATGTTGAAGGATGCACATCCTGTCAGCAAATGAAAGTTAACACACACCTGACAACACCACCAGTCATGCCCATCAAAGCATCCAAAGAACCATATCTATTCTCTTACATCACAATAAATCTTATCATAGATCTCTCTGAGAACATCAGAAACAGCTTGATATTGGTTGTGGTTAACCACTCTTCTATGAAGGGGGTAATTTTAATCCCTTATAACAAGAAGATTGATGCTCTCAGAAATGCAAACCTCATCCTAGACCATGTGTATAGATGATTTAGACTCCCACAATAAATCCTCTCCAATCAAGACCCTCAATTTGCTGTCAGTGTTTTCCAAGAACTTGGAAAACTTTTAGAAATCAAGCTTGTTATGAGCATAGTATATCATCCTTAGATCAACAGTGAAACTGAAAGGGTTAACCAAGAGGTAGAGATGTATCTACAAATGTTCTGCTCAAACAACCAAGAAAAATGGAGAGACTTACTACCCATGGCAGAATTTGCACCAACAATCAAGAACATTCAGCCAGAAAAAAAATCCCATTCTTTCTCATGATAAGGTACAATCCAAGATTGATTCCCAAAATCATAGGTTGAATGAACTTGTCTAGTGCAGAACAATGCATAAATACCCTGAAACAACCTGAGAAAAAGCCATGGCTAATGCATAAATTAGTCTGACAAATGGTCTTACAACAGAATTGGAAGAACTTCAAACCCTTCATTGTCAGACAGAAAGTTTGGCTTGAGGCTAAGAACCTCAAACTACCATATCAAATATAGAAACTCACCCCAAAATGTGAAGGACCCTTTGTCATTGACAAAGTACTTGGACTCCTAACATACAAACTAAAGCTCCCCAATCAATAGTGAATCCACCCTGTTTTCCACACTGGACTTTCATCACTCTATCACAAAAATAAAGCACATTGACTGAACTTCCTGAAATCCACTTCTGACCTCATCAATGGAACTGAAGAATACAAAATGGAAGTAATCATGGGACATCAAAAATAAGGACAAGGCCTGCAATATCTTGTAAAGTGGACTGACTATCTGACATTGTCTAATGAATGAATTCTGGAATCAAATCTTTGGAATTTGCCAGACATCTTAAAAGGATAGAAGGACAAAGTGAAAACACTATGAACTTCAGACAACAGCCACACTGTACTTGTCTAAACATCTAGCTTGACTCCTGCTTAGAACATTATGATGCCTTCTTCCACTTTCTTTAATTTGACTGCTTCTACCATAAATAACATTTACCCCACTATCAATCTCAAGACCATCAATGATCAGTGCAAAAGTATGCTCAATGCCTCCTACTTCAATCACCATGTCCAAAGAAGGATAGGTAGGCATGGTAACAATGCCCTCCTAGCTTTTGTCAAGGCCATCTACATAATGAGAGATCAAGTGAAAAACACCCAAAAACTACTTAAGAAATAGAACAAAGACTTGATGATGCCCTAGACTCCACTATTCAGTGCAGGTTGTGGGAATTTATTAGACCACAGAAACAAAAGCCCATGGTAAAGAAGTCAGCAGTATTATACTATCAAGAAATCTCACCAGGAGGTCACCCTGACTTTCCCATCACTATTGAAACAGAAACTTTGACTGCATCGATGAGCCATAGTGGTTGACAGCTCCACAGAGTCCAACCTGGGAAATCTCATCCTTGATGACCATCTAGCACAGAATGCTACAGATGCTACCAAGTTGGCCACTATAGATCTAGCTGTCTGGAGAACAGATGTTTATACTATCATTGAACAGCCTCAAGGCATTAACCTCATCAGTGCCCTTACTCTGATCTCCCTGATTATGTTGATGATAACAACTTCAACCTTGGGAATGATGCTATAGCAAACATAACTAGAGAATTATGTGGATGAAATCAAACTTGAAGATTTCAAACATAAAAGAGAGGTAATATTACAATTCTTTACTTTGTTATTTATGCCCACTATGAGACACTCTTTTCTTTAAATAGGACAATTATCACATAAACACTTATTTTTGAACTAGCCAACAGTAATAATAGTTATACAGTCAACCTGCTCATAATGCATAATGTTGGTAGCCACCCTTTCTTGATGCATTATGAGAAATATGTAGAACGAATATAGTGTGACAGGTGTAACATATGTGACATTACCTACCCTGTGATATGCCCCAGAACATGTCCAACATCATTTGCTTCACACTGTCCATGTCATATCCCGTTCACAATGCTCAGTCATACCTCCGGAACTCACTACGACTTCCAGGAGTCTACACGTCAACCACCGGGAGACTTCGGCAATACCTCGGCACATTATCAGAACCTTTTAATATACTCCATTTGTACACTCCATTATCCTCATTCTTATCTTTCTTAGTCTCCATTATTATTTCTTTATATTGTATTCACCTCATGGTCTCATTCCTTATGATACATTCACATGATCCTTTTCATTCCACTTCTTGCTTAGCTTATTGTTCTTGTTACATTATCTCGGAGGTCTCCACATGTACTTGCATCACAAGGAGCACCTCCAAGCCTCGTTGCTCTTATCATTTCCTTTTGGTATTTAGTGCCAAGACTCAATATTTAGTATTTAAGTTGAAGTACTCTCAGTAGTATACTTCAGTTTGTAAATTGCATATATGATTCCCTCTACTCTTGTTCACCCTCTACTCTCAGTTCACCTCTGACATTGCAATGAAGGAACCTTCCGAGTTGCATTCTTGTCATCTTGTCTTTCACTAATACCTTTGTCTAAATTCAGGAAGTAGGATTGTGGAAGGTGCAGCTTCTTATAAGCTGAAGCCAAGTCCTGGTCTCCGTAGGGTTACGTCCTTACACCTCCGACTCTTTCAGGCGCCCTCTGAGTTACACCTTGGTACTCTGTCTTTGTTCCATCTTTGGGACTTGCAAATCACGTGACCTCTGGGATGCCTCCAGTTTGGTTTGTGACAGTCCATCTCTGCCTTCTTTAAATGGATCCTGAACTGTCTTAGATGACTTGAGAGGTCTAGGGATGTCTCTGGTGGTCCATGGTCAATGCAAAGCTGCTCTACTTGGATATGCATTATTTAGGTAGCCGAGGCTTGTAAGGTACTTTGTCATGTGGTTTGTGCTTCTGTTCAACCTTTGGCATGGGAGAAATATGCAGCAACTTTGATGGGAAGAGGCAGGAACAGATGGAAACAGAGATGCCACGTCAGACATATCCCAAAATTATTATTTACAGTTATCAACCGGTCCGTGGTACACCACCACTGATTGAAACACTTTTGCAAACTAAATAACTTCCTCAAACTCAATATTTCTTTATCAAACAAACTTTGACTACGACTTACACATATTCTTGATTCTCAGAAAAAATTTGACAACAAGGAGATGAATTCCTGTTGCAGGGCACCTTGTTCAAAAGGGGGCAATTTTCGGATTTAGCAGAAAATCAGCTCACCACTGAATGAAACACTGATGTCTCAGGAATTACTTAACGAAAAACCATCCCTCCCCATTGTAAATTTAAAAGCAAAAAGCTAGAGAATTATAAAAAATTAATATCTAGTTTTTGTGCCAAAAAATTGTGTTCTTAAATTTAAAATGGATTTTCGATGTTTCACTGTTTCATCTGCTGGTTGATAACTGTATATGTCTGAGGTGAATGAAAAGTCCAAATGGGAAAATATGACAACAAAACTGCCTCAAGATAATCAATAGATTGCACAATTTCTCTAAATTTAGCTATCTGATAATGCATAATCACCTTCAAAATGTGATGCATTATGCAATATGCAAAATCCCCTAGCAACATACTTGGTTTCCACCAAAATGTGATGCATTATGATATCATGCATTATGAGAAGGTTGACTGTACTTAGTATACCACACACAGACCACTGTAATTTACTATAAGTAGCTCTTTGTACATGGGTTTAGCTCTTTAGCTTGACCTAGGTAAATGTAAGTCTTGTGATATTCTCACCAAAATCTCTTAACAAACTCAAACCTCTAAGACTTAGTCTTGAGGCTCATCAAACCTAAGCTTCTCTTAGACAGAGACTTAGCAACTTGACAATGTTCCTCTTAAAAATGTGTGTCTTCACTGAACCACAGAATCACCAAACTTTGCCTTAAACTTATAACTTAGCTTAAATCACTATAACAATCATTCTTAGCTGGAGGTGCCATAGAGTTGGTGAATAATCTCTCAACATCTATAGCACTAAAGTCAAGTACTTTATTATGATTTTTGAAAGCAGGTATGTTTATTTGGCTGACAGTGTGCAAGCTAATGGTATGTGGATGTAAGTGATATGGGGGATATCTAAGACTTTTTGTGTTCTCTTTTATTTCTTCATAAATTATTTGGATATTTCCTGCAAATAATATTCCACATTCTTCTTCTGGTAATTTTCTTGCTCCTGGTGAGAGTTTAGAAATATTATCAATCCCCAAGGCTGCTAGGCATTGCTCTAAGACATTTAGATGTTTTATTTTGTGATAGGGTAGCCAAGCAACATCTCCTGATTTTCATTTGATTTCAAATATGTGTTTGTTTTAGTGCCAGTGTGAGATAATATCTTGTCTACTGCCCATTCAGGTTCAGAGTCTATGTCTCTGAATTTCCAGATCTATGTGTCAGATCTGCCAGAAAATAGCCTGTCATCATTAGACATATAAATTTTCAATAATGCTAAATGAAATACATCATGTACACCTCTACTTTTTAGTGCAGTAGATAATTCTATTTTGTATAAGCTATTCTCAGAGTCTTTAGTAATTTTGTATAGTCCAATGTACTTAGGTGCAACTTTTTGTGCAAGGCTCTTAGAAAATTGGATATTTTTCTAGAAATGTATACTAGATCTTTTTTCATAAAAGGGGATACTTTCTACTTTCTATTAGCAGACCTGGTATGTTTAACTCAAGATACTAATATACTATCATAAGCAGCCATAATATCTGCTTATATTTTTTGTATGAAAACTTTTACACCTGAATATTCTATTGTTGATGTGAGTTTCCTTTATCTATCTTGTTCATTTTAGATTAGATGGTGTTATTTCTGTTATTGGTTCTATTTCAGTTAGTATTGCCATTTATGTCTGGTTTGTCTTTGTTGGTGCTTTTAATTTTGTAGCTGGTAATTTAATTAATATTTTAGATTTGGGTATTATATTTATATCTGCATTTTCACCCTTCCTTTGTTCTCTAGGTTCTAGAAGAATAAATTAATTTTTCATTCTGGCTGTAAATTCTTTAGAAAATTTTGGTCAGCCTGTTTTTGCTAGTTCAGATAATTTTTTGGTGTGTTGGCACTGTGGAAATGCTGCTGCCTTGCCCTCCAAGCCAAGCTGTCATAAATTTGCCTTTCTTTTTGGTGATTATCATTATCTTATCATAAGATCTTATCACAGGAGGATCTTATCTCAGAATAACATATGGACAACACATGCTTACATCACTACTTACAATGAGGATACTGATCCTTTTTCATTCATTTAGTTATATTAGATATGCATTGGATACATATGTTGCAGCTGATCCTTTATTAGTTACATGCATAATACTCACAGTAATCATTCAGACATAGTACAGACTCAGATATTACTTACATACATAGTACACATGTAGTTTAGTATTTAGGTAGTGTATTTTTACCTAAAACACCAGTCTTGAGCTGGTTGTTTCTCCACTAGCAATATAGCATACTCTTATCCCTTCCTTTCCACATTTCCTTTTTCTTTGAGTGATTAGACAGCCTCAATATTGTACTATTGAGAGTATATTGTTTGTATGCCTGACAAAAGCTCAAGACTTCTCTTCATTGACCTCATCCCATCACTCTACTCTTTGACCTTTACACTCCAAGAAGTGTATTTGCTCTCAACAAACTCATCAAATATTCATGCTATGCATTCACTCCATTATGCTCATAATCAAACTTACACATTTTCACCCATCTTGTCAAACAGCAGTGCACCCACTCTTTAACTGAACCTGAGTCATATCTGAGAGTAACATTGAGCCCAACTCTCAGAGATTCTGTCAAGGACTTGTGTATCTGATCTTCAGAGAGGGCACTCATTGCTAGGGGACTGGTGAAGTAGTAGATGGCTCTAGTTTCAGTTGCAACAAGTGTTTTGCCCAACAAGAAGCAGCCCTCTGTAAGACCTGTAGGGGCTGCCACTGGCTGGTGGTTAGCAGCTATATCACAGGGCTTATAATGGCAACAACCTCCCATCACCAGAATATGCTTGATATCTCACAACCCAGACCCACTCTATATCCTATAACTACACTTCCTACCCCTCATTTACTGCTACCATGGGATACAACACCAGATCTTCTTCCCAAATTCCCCCAAACCCAGTCTTTTCCCAAACTGACCCAATCTACACCCATGGTGTCATATCCCATTTGCAATGCTCAGTCAAGCCTCCAGAACTTGCTACCTCCAGGAGTCTATGCATTGACCACTGGGAGACTTTGGCATTACTTTGGCACATTATCAGAACTTTTCATTATACTCTATTTGTATGCTCCATTATCTTCATCCTTATCTTTCTTAATCTCCATTATTATTTCCTTACATCATATTCACCTTATGGTCTCATTCCTTATGATATATTCACATGATCCTTTTCAT